>JAWQFJ010002256.1:25000-37500 GCA_034096865.1 Theodoxus fluviatilis
TAACGGCACCTCAGCGTTTGCTGTGCGACTGTATTGTACGTGCCAAAATTACAGCCTGCCAACATTTACATTTCCTGCAAGATTTGATTTTATAACGTTAAACACGGGCGTTTATGAGACTTTCTGGAATTCGCTGTTCAAGACTGGTTAACGATAAAGCTCTGTGCATGTGGTGTGTTCATGAGTGTGCACCCACGAACGCTTGTTTGTTGTGTACTTGTGTGTGTGTGTGTGTGTGTGTGTGTGTGATTTCCCCTCTCTCTCTCTCTCTCTCTCTCTCTCTCTCTCTCTCTCTCTCTCTCTCTCTCTCTCTCTCTCTCTCTCTCTCTCCTTTTCTCTCTCCCCTCTCTCTTAATTATTTTCTCTCTCTCTCTCTCTCTCTCTCTCTCTCTCTCTCTCTCTCTCTCTCTCTCTCTCTCTCTCTCTCTCTCTCACTTTGCTCTGGTCAGCCGAGCAGGACGGACGCGCTTCCCTTCGCTCTCGATATTTCTGCGTCTACCACACTACTAGTGGAGCAAAATGCCAGTTACTGGACTCCCAGCCGCTGCAGAATGTGCTATAGTTTCACTGTTGGCTACAGAGACCTTATCCTCATGGAGGGTGGACGGTACAGAGAGCCAAACGGTCGTCGTACTACGGTTTACGAAGGGTCAGCCATTGCCGTACGACAACGCACAGCACAGGTGGAGGAGGAAGCCGCCGGCACAGATGCGACGTGACAGGCAGCGGGCTCAAAAACACCGTGAACACCGTGAGTTTAAAAGCGCTACTTACCCGTCTTCTAAGTCCTCTGAGCCACTTAAACTGCAGGATGAAAGTAATCCGTATGCCTCTGCTGACATCGCTGCGGAATTCCAGTGCACAACCCAGGGTGAACATCCATCTGTGACCTCTGACCTTCCGCCAAATAACCAGGATGAAGTTCGAGACTGTCGCCCAGAAACAGCTGAGAAAATTGACTGTGATGTCACAAACGATCAGCCGTCACCAGCCCACGCCCGAGCCGACACTACCCCCGATGAAGACCTTCCACCTTCGGTGAGGGAGGTAATTCGGTCATTGAGACAAATGCAAGCCGAGATCACATCAGAGACAAGCACGGGGAGGCACGACGGCTGTGATGCAGTCAGCGCTGATGCCCAGTTCCCTCTGCCCCGTGCTCAATTGGAAGACAGGCTTGCCCCTCCTGGAGGGCCCATGCAAGTCCCTCCACAAGTCCGTCCACCATTCATGCCCCCAGCTAGTCACGACCATCGCGACAGTGGCCGTCGAGAAGGAGACCGACCAAACCTGACACGGAGCCAGCGTAAGCTGAGAACACGAAAGACGTAATAGCTTGTGTGTTGAGACTCTCGTGCATATCGGGACTGAAATCGCTTTCGCGTCTCGGACAAGACTGGTCACCAGTCTTGAACCCCCTACCCCCCACCCCATTGCTTATTATGTGCCGATTTAATGCATGTAAATTGCAACAGGCCGGCGGCCTACGCAATAAATCATTCGTTCGTTCGTTCGTTCTCTCTCTCTCTCTCTCTCTCTCTCTCTCTCTCTCTCTCTCTCTCTCTCTCTCTCTCTCTCTCTCTCTCTCTGTGTGTGTGTGCGCGCGTGTGTGTGTGCGCGTGCATGCTTGCATGAGTTAGTATGTGAAAATGAGTGACAGTGAACATATACGAGTTTGAATGCGCAAGCGCATGAATTTGTGTTTGTGTATAAATGTGTGTGCATGACTCCTTTTTTTGCCTGCTCTCTCTCTCTCTCTCTCTCTCTCTCTCTCTCTCTCTCTCTCTCTCTCTCTCTCTCTCTCTCTCTCTCTCTCTGTCTGTCTGTCTGTCTGTCTGTCTCTCTGTCTGTCTGTCTCTCTCTCTGTCTGTCTCTCTGTCTCTGCCTCTCTGTCTGTCTCTCTCTCGCTCTTTCTCGCTCTCTCTCTATCTCTATCTCTCTCTCTCTCTCTATCTCTCTCTCTCTCTCTGTATCTCCAGTCACTACATCCCAAACCCATTTCTCTTGGTGAAATAGTGAAAATACCCTTGGATGCCTAAATTTGATTCGGGACTTCTGTAAACACACACACATACACACACACACACACACACACACACACACACACACACACACACACACACACACACACACACACACACACACACACACACACACACACACACACACAATCTGTCTCTTTCCCTAACCCCCACACCAACGTTTCAGTGTACACTAGCAAAAAACGTTTTAACACAACTTTCCTACATACCAGATTGTTTCTCACAAGGGGACAAAACCCGAGTTCGACAAATTCGGACATATTTTCCCCCCTTTTTAATTGCTCTCTGTAAAGTCAAGGTGCTCATTAGCCTCAATCAGTAATCCCAGTGGATCTTAATTAAGTGAATTTTCCTGGATGCAAACATGGCGAGATTTGAAAGGCAACACTGCTTTTAACAACAAATGAAATGGAACTATTCAAAGTGAGATTGTATGGAGTCGTTCCGTGATTAACATCCGCCGTTTTTAATGTTGTTTTTTTGCTCTTACGTTTCTTGATTTGTTTCTCCCACTCAGCCAAGACAAAGTGTTTCAAAGTGTAGGGTAGCATGGGGTAAAACGCCCATGTGGGGTCAAACGCCCACCCTCGAAATTTCTCAGACAGCGTGACCCAGAGAGATATATGATGCTTTGCTAGCCTCCTCTCGTAAGCAGACGCCGTGTCTACGACAGAGAAGAATCCAGACCAAAAAGCAAGTTTTTTATAATTATTTGTTTATTTTCTCTTTGTTTTCAGTAATTTCATCGATTCCTACTATTCAGTAATATGATCTGCATCGCAAATGAAACGAAGAAGCTTTGTATTTGGCTGAAAGTAGAATGTCTCAGCTCCAAGCTAGTGCTGGTGGAACCACATTCTGCGTCCACTTTCCCGCCAAATTCCACAAATATAAATAATCGGTCAGCCTGGGGCAAGACGCCCATCCCCTAATTGGGGCAAGACGCCCAGGGTAGGCCTCTTGCCCCGTTGTTCCAGTCTATAGCCCTCTCCTTGTTTTCAACTCAATGACAGTGACAATATGCGTGTGTGTTCGTGTATAGATCTTCTTCTCTGTCTGTGTGTGTGTGTGTGTGTGTGTGTGTGTGTGTGTGTGTGTGTGTGTGTGTGTGTGTGTGTGTGTGTGTGTTTGAGACAGACAGACAGACAGACAGACAGACGGACGGACGGACGGACGGACGGACGGACGGACGGACGGACGGACAGACAGACAGACAGACAGACAGACAGACAGACAGACAGACAGAGAGAGAGAGAGAGAGAGACATGATATACTCGATATAATCAGAGTTTTTCAATTTACGCAAAGAAAAACCTAAGTAAATCTGACAGAGTTTTATTTTGCGAAGGTGTGGCAAAATGCTTCACACTAAGGGGCAAATCATTCTTTATTCAGTAGAAGTAGTTCTAGGTTTTTGACTGTTACTATTATCTCTGCTTAGGTGAGGCAAATTTGCCTCACAGGTCACACTATGGGGCAAATCGCCCACCATGGGCGTTTTGCCCCCTAGTCATGGGCGTTTTGCCCCATGCGTGGGGCAAGAAGGCCAAATAATTTTTTCCGATTTTTTACCTATTTTGTTTTTATTTTTTATATTATCCACAAAGTCTTATAGCAGTTAGTAGCCTATGTAGCCCTCAATATTTAGAGCCTACTTTGAAGTGCCTCTGGTTTCAACAAGAAGAGCCAGCACAGTTCTTGCTTAAGGGGGGCGTTTTGCCCCATGCTACCCTATCAGTTAACTGAAGCCGTGGACACCTATCAAGTTACATTTACCTTTTCACTCACCATTGAATTCTATTGAAGATAATTTTTCCTCCTTGAAAAGAACTGTGAAATATTTCAATCTGACAAACTTACCGTTTTATTTAAAACTGCGACACACATGATGAATCCTGAAGATATTTCGGTCAGATACCGTCAGAAAATCACGTGTGATGGACCAGTCAGTTTATACAAATATGTTTAAATTAAGATGATGCTTTGAGATTTGACTTTTTACATTTGTGTATGAAAAACTTTAAAATTACATGGTGATGACAACCAGGCCGTATACACGTGATCGCATCAGCGCCATTGAAATTACTCTGTTGCGTAGACCATAATACCACATGAATGCGCCCTGAGAGATGTCACGGTTATCACCCATATCCATGGTGGACTTCCATCCAAAGTGGCGTGGTATGAAGCTAACAGGCATCAAAATAGTACTCTGACGACGCAATGAGAAAAACATAGAGCAATTTGCAATCATTCTTGAATACCCCAAAAGCAAATTCAAACGGCGATTCTTACGGCTAAACTGCCTAAAGCACCCGTCTTAACGTCGTCTGGTCTCAGGGTTGAAGTGGTTACCTCCCTTGAGTATTTACTATCCTTTCCTTTCTTCGTGAGCCTAAACAAGGGACTGTGAGTGATGAGTTAGAAAAGCACATCGACTAGGGACAATTTACAATCATTGAGGCTTTCAAACACGCTCTTAAGCAAGCGCGCACACACACACATACACGTGCACGCGCGCGCACACAAACCGCTTTTTTCCCCCTTCCAAGTTCCTTGACAACATATTCGACACTCGAATTACGTTAAATACAGGGCTAATAGGCTTAGTATATTTCTTTAATACTTTAAAGTTCTTCAAACTTTTTGTAAAGTTTCTTTTCAATATCTCCCAGGTTTGATTTTTTACGGATCGCTCGTAATTCATCCCTAGCAGCCAAAATGTAGTTTAAAAACTTGCTGGAGCGCACGAGCTACGGACGTGTTCTTACAGGATATCGCACGCGGCAGTCTACATACGAAGTTAATGGAGGATAACTGTTTAAACAAGCTAGGGAGACGTAAGACCTGCGTTGATAATTCATTGATCCAAGCACGTCAGGCAAGGCAGGGAGGCTTCAGGGTCTTCTCAGGAGGAGCCTGGGGACTTGTCTTCATGACAGAGTTGCTGCGCTGCAGAGACGCTCAACGCCTGCAGAGACGCCCAATTCCTGCAGAGACGCCTAACGCCTGCAGAGACGCCCAACCCCTGCAGAGACGCCCAACCCCTGCAGAGACGTCCAGCGCCTGCAGAGACGCCCAACGCCTGCAGAGACGCCCAACCCCTGCAGAGACGCCGAATGCCTGCAGAGACGCCTAACACCTGCAGAGACGTCCAGCGCCTGCAGAGACGCCCAACCCCTGCAGAGACGCCGAATGCCTGCAGAGACGCCTAACACCTGCAGAGACGTCCAGCGCCTGCAGAGACGCCCAACCCCTGCAGAGACGCCGAATGCCTGCAGAGACGCCTAACACCTGCAGAGACGCCCAACGCCTGCAGAGACGCCCAACCCCTGCAGAGACGCCGAATGCCTGCAGAGACGCCCAACCCCTGCAGAGACGCCCAACGCCTGCAGAGACGCCCAACGCCTGCAGAGACGTCCAGCGCCTGCAGAGACGCCCAACGCCTGCAGAGACGCCCAACGCCTGCAGAGACGCCTAACGCCTGCAGAGACGCCCAACCCCTGCAGAGACGTCCAGCGCCTGCAGAGACGCCCAACGCCTGCAGAGACGCCCAACCCCTGCAGAGACGCCCAATTCCTGCAGAGACGCCCAACGCCTGCAGAGACGCCCAACCCGACCAGTCTGCCACTGGCAGAGCCAGAATTATGTTCCCCAAGCCAATGATCAGCTATCAACGCTAGTCAAAAGCATTCAACGGACCTTTTTTTATTTAAAAAATGTGATTGCTGTAATATCATTCAGCAAGGTTGAGATTACAAGTCCGCATCAAAACTGGAACAATAAATTGGGCCTATCTGGTATCAATAACAATTTTATCATAAGAAATGAGTGATTAGACGTAAGGTGCGTGTGATTACAGCTATTCCTAAAACACACACACACCCACACACACACACACACACACACACACACACACACACTCACATGTGCACGCGCGCGTATAAGGAAACTCCCACACCATGGTTCTGGGGAATGCATTGCAAGCTTTGCTCCCGTCAACAGATATCCTCAATTCTCTCAATGCTCGTGAACAGACTTATACTATATACTTGTATTTATTGGCTGCCGAGGGTATAGGCTTAATCAGATAGAGCTTTTGTGTGTGTGTGTGTGTGTGTGTGTGTCTGTGCACGTGTGCGTGTGTGTGTGAAAGAGAGAGAGAGACAGAGAGAGAGAGAGAGAGAGAGAGAGAGAGAGAGAGAGAGAGAGACAGACAGACAGAGAGGCAGACAGAGAGGCAGACAGAGAGGCAGAGACAGACAGACAGACAGACAGACAGACAGACAGACAGAGACGGAACAGAGAGGTAGGTGGAAGGGGGGTGGGTGGTGAAGGGGAGTATGCTATTGGATGTTATTAGATGTGCAGTGTACATGCATGTGTGTGTGTGAGTAATTACACACCTGGTTATGTGTTTAGGTTTTATAGTGTGCGTGTGTGTGTGTGTGTGCGTGTGTGTGAATTAAGCAAATACGCTCGCTTATGTGTGTTAAGGTGTGTAGTGTATGTGTGTGTAAGCAACTACACTCCTGGTTATGTGATTTGAGGTGTATACAGCGAGTGTGTGTGTGCATGCTTGCTGCTAACAATCTAACGTGTTAGGTCTTCCCTATCCCTCCACAGTGCAGTAACCAACGCAGAGTAAAGACTACAGAGTACAGAAGCACAGACTGTTTCAAGTTTTCCCACTTTCATTTAATAGACAAAATCGAGCTGCAAGCTTGAATTAAAATCAACATAAAATAAGAGACCACATAGATAAAATAGTACATAAACAATCAAAATTGGAATAAGCAAGGCAGTATAATTCTTGAGCTTGGAATACACTGTAATACACAATTTGTTTATGGTAATGTCATCAAATAAGCATAAAATGTGTCAGCAAAATCTGATTGACTACTGAAATTAATGTTTTTCTTGAGGAATACGAACCTGAATGGGTGGTGTGTGAGGGAAATTTCTGGTATTTGGCACCAAAATTCGACAACAACCAAAAATTGAAGGAACTGAAACCAAAGATATTAATGCAATTGCATTACTCATTTCATACAGCTCTTTGACATGATTACATTGAGAGTCTATTTCAGAAAGAAAAAAAAAGTTCTGCCTGTTAAATGTGGACAATATGTTCATTACGCTATAAATATTAAAATATGCCCTCCATTTCAACAACAACAGCAATAACAACAATAACAACAAGTTAGGTCTCTAACCAGGTTGTGCTGCTCACCGCAGATAATCCATGATGAGATTCAAACTCAGCAAAATGGTCTTCAACAAACCAAAATGGTATGTTTAACGTATCACTCTCCATGTTTTCAACATCAGCCTTTGATGTTATTCAGAAAATAACAACAGAGAAATTTAGTACAAGCTTCGTTCATAACATCTTGCTAAAGTTGTTCACCAACAACTATTTCTCACAAACCATTGTCAAACAGCATCATATTGCACAGATGATAACTTAATTCTGAAACACCATCACAATATTTCACTCCAGAGATGTGTCCCATAACATCCAGTATTTTCTTCATAATTTTCATTTCACATGAAAAGAATGATCAATTACAGTACATATTAGTAAATGAGAGATTTGTACATAATACCTGTGGAAAGATTATCAAAATAAAATGAAATGAAAGGAGACAAAAGTCTGAATTGTGACAACTCTTTTGTGCACATTATGCAGGTTTCATGAGATAAATTTCATTAAAACTGCATCATTTCTTCTTCAATAGAGTAATAAGTAAACACACTTTCTACAATATAGCAGAGAGGGTTGGTCTGTATGTACAAAAACAGCGTAAGATATTCTATGGATAAATGAGACCATGGAGTTGTGAAATACAACCACTAAGGTAGATAACCGGGTAATCAATATTTCATGAAACCTGAGAAGTCTATAATCTACACATTTAATTTGCACACTCTGTAATAAGCTTTCTTTCTTCAAGCTGTATCTTTCTTCTTCATCCTTCCTTTTCTTTCTGTTATTGTAAAGAAGCAGTTTCCATTTGCATAATGCTTTGCATACACTGAAACAAAAATGAAAAGACTCTTTCATTACTTCTTGCAGTAATAAAGTAGACAAATATTTCATGTGAAGCGAAACAACTGAGGGTCTTCAGAGACAGAGCCCCCCATCTTCAAGTGTTTCAGCCCTGCCTTCCTGACACTCTTGGGGGAGGGGGAGGGGGAGGAGGAGGGGGAGGGGGAGGGGGAGGAGGAGGGGGAGGGGGAGGGGGAGGAGGAGGGGGAGGAGGCCAACACCTGAGTCATAGCCTCATGCTCATTAGTCGTCAACAGTGACCAGACACACTGTTAAGTATATCAACAAATAAGTTTTCGAAGGTATTATCTGATAACTTTAATCAAATGGAATGTACAAAAGACTCGAGAAAAAGGTAACTTAGGAAAGAGATATTAATATTATAAATAACAAAGAGCATATTCCTGTCCTGGAACCTCCTGAATTAACTAAGTTCAGACAAGCAAAGTATTGTTCCAGGATAAAACACCTTCCATGCTGTGTTCACAATCATGCAGATACCAGAGACAAAAATCCACAAGAAATACCTTATGCATCTGTTACCATGCATATTCATACATGCTGGGATACATATTGCAATCTTATAGATATTTTCCACTTGGGTTTTCTTCTGAAAGAAATTACAATCTAACCCACTCCAATTACCATTGCAGTTTCTACTCATGAAATTAACCAGCACCATTTTCTTTTCAATATCTGAGTAAAGAATCATGTAATAAATAGTAGCAAATATGTTTTAGTTTGAGTCATAACCAGAAAAAAAGAAAAACCAAATGGTCTGAGGAAACATATAAGATATGATGCACTTTATTGATATGAATAAATATACAGTTTCTGCTGACATATAATACGAGTCTCTGAGACTTGAATCATTATTCACTGCATCAAAAACCAAAATGCTATTTCATCCATACTCACTAGCAAGTTGAATTAAAAGTTCCTTTTTCAGAGGAGCTCCAAAATTTGATCCCATGATTGAATTTTGAGCAAATAGGAACTGCAGTTGCCATCTTCACTCCAAAAGTTTTAATTGATAAAAGTGTAGACAAGTAGACAATCTGAAGATAGACATCTCCAACCTGTCAATACTTAGTCTTGATAATTCAGATACAATGATGGAACAGCATAACATTTTTTATTTGAAGAAAATATATATTATTTCCTTAAGTTTATTGCACTGAACTAAATTTCTAAAACTATTCCAACTTTCCCAAAACAGTTGGACTTAATTGATGTTTTACAAGCCCCACATATTTTACCAGATTAGGTGTTTTTATCATCCTTGCTGTTTTACAAGCCCCACATATTTTACCAGATTAGGTGTTTTTATCATCCTTGCTGTTTTACAAGCCCCACATATTTTACCAGATTAGGTGTTTTTATCATCCTTGCTGTGGATGGATGCAGATGGCTCTCAGTAATTTGGGGGACATGTTGCAGCTCATCATTTATTCACATTTATTCATGATGTATGCTGGAATTCCTCACCAGGTGGAGACAAGTGTCATAAATGCATCTGATGGGTATGAGATACAATGCATACTACACAGCTTGGGTTTTTTTTTCTTCCTGAGCATCTGGTCTTCATTGTATAATCTCAAGGTGTAGATAAAAATATCATGATGTAAAGAAAAATACACCTTTCCCTGTTGTCACATGATGTACAAACCATGCCTTCAGTAGGAGCCTGATCATGAGGGCGAGAACTCTGCAGTGCTAGGTGTGCTTGCCTCAGGAACAGCAGATTTTGGTGATGCAGATATTTGCTGCCCACAGTTTCTACTATTACACTGCTACAATAACCACTAATTCTACTACTGCTACTAAGACTAATAGACTAGCTAAAGCAAGACAGTCCATTCAGGAGGCAAACACATTTCCCCCACTTTGTACAAGGCAAGCCCCCTGGGGCATTCTGTCACATTAAGCATTAGAGGTAATGGGAAATAGGTCCCAGGGTGCTCTTCTTAGGCTCGCGAGAACAGGCCGTAGGCGAGATACTAGGGGAGGTAACTCAACCTTCCAAAGGCAGTAATCATGGTAGATTTTTTAGATGATAAGTTTTATCCATCACAGGGCATCTCTCACTGCAGCATATGGCCATTCTCTATGGAAAACTTATCAATTCAGATTTTTTAAATGTGCGTCTCTTAAACAAAACCACAGGAAGATAATAAACACAACATACTTTTTGTCAATTAAATCACATTAGCAACTATAACAATAATACCAGTGGTATACCTCATTAAATCAGCTAAATGAAATTCAAGTTTTAAAAGGTTTATGATAAGTAAACCAAGGAGATTGATATGACAAACCTAACAAGTCATCATTTAGTTTGGCAAACACAAAAGGGGAAAAAATGCATTAAAAAAAGGATATTGGTCAACCACAAATAAACTAAACATAATAAGAAAGAGTCCACACATACAATTTAAACAGGATTAAAACAAAATATATGGCTTTTGGTTGTTTGTTCAAAGTCCCATACCCACATGATTATGTTACTGTAACTACATTTTTAAAACATAGTGACTTTGTCCCTATATGAAAAGGATGCAAAATCTGGGGGAAAAACAATTTTGAAATGTCTGTATATATTCTCATACAAAACTGTTTGCGGGAACCAACCCTCTAACCCTCACCTCTCTCTCAAGCAAAACACAGTTTTTCCTTGGAATTTCCTTCATGCATTTCATTTTTAGACAGTGACTACAAGATATGCAATGACTAAGACAACTGACAGCACTGCCGAAATATTAATTATCTCTGCTGTACGTGTAGCTACCGCATGTTTCACCTCTGTGGGCTGGGAATAAGAATAAATCCACCATGTCTCCTGAAAACATTTATAAGAGGTGAATAAATTGGGATATTGAGACTTTTACGTACTCCTACTTCAACCATCTATCACGATTTTCCTGATCATTGGCTTTGCATTGCCTGCAAAGAATGATAGAATGTACAGCTCCATCATCATCATCCTCGTCTTCATCGTCGTCGTCATTGTCGTCATCGTCTTCATCATCATCATCATCACTATTATTATCACCACCACCACCACTCAAAGACTCCCCACTACTGAACTTACAGCAAATGAGACATTTCTAGAGATAAAACTGCTGTCCACTAATGATGCTACAACTCAAAGACATGCAGAGGAACATCATTTTTTTAAAGTACAAAGTACAGATGAACCTCTTAATGCCTCCCTCTACTGCTAAAGACCCTGGCTGCTGGGTTTCAAGGTTCTACTCCAGTAGCTCAGCCAGGGACAGTATCAGGCAGCCGAAGAGGCTTCTGAGGGACATCTGGATAGGATCTGATCATCACACCATACTTTTAAAAGAATCTTCAAATTGTCACACAGGGCAGTTGGGCTTGCTGTCACCAGATATCCCTCAGAAAAAATACAACTAGTTGAACCAATCCATCACCCTATGTTGTCTAATTATATAAAAACCACTGGCACTGAACCTCCAGGTTTTTGCATTAAAAATTAAAAATAAATTAAAAAATCGGGTTCGAACCCGCAATCTCTCGAGAAAAGAGGGGGGAAAAAGTAAGGTTCGAACCCGCAACCTCTCACGTGTACAACAACGGGTGGGGTGTCTCTCTCTCTCTCTTGAATACCATACACACATTTATTTTAAAAAAGCTTCTGTGCGGATTAGAACCCGTACGCGCATCCCCTACAACCAAGGATGTCCCAGCGACAAAAATATATTTGAAGCGCTAATCCATAAAGCTGTGAGGTCCTCCTGTAAACCTGGAGGGATAAAAAAATCCTTCTTTCTCCTTCACCAATGTCCAATCTCCTCGAAATTACGTCACATTATTCGACGTCAAATGATCACGTCACACATGCCAAAACTTCCCTTGAGTTGGGACAGAGTTCCGTCCCTTGCCTTCTTTGCAACACCAAAACGTAAACAAGAAGGACTTAATAGTCTCCAAGAAAATTCCAACGTTAAAGTTTTCGGACGCCCGGACGCACGAAACGGGTAAGTACATAGACTCACTTTTGCTTCGCATGTGAGTCAAAAAGTCACTTTCTTTTCAAACCTCGATTCTGAAAATTTGATACATTCAATTGGACCTAACTTCCAGTAAGTGTGCAAAATGTCAAGGAAATCCGTCCAGTAGTTTTTGAGATATCAGCCGTTAAGTCGGGACTGACAGACTGACACACACACACACACACACAGACACACAGACAGACAAAGCTGGGAGGACCTCCAGTAAACCTGGAGGGAAAATTGTCACACTAAATCTAAAATGCAATGCTGGTGCCGAGAATCATTTCATGCATCTGCCGCCCATTTTTCTGAAAAATGCCGGATTGTTATGAGAAAAATTATTCAAGACTTACTGATTCAAGAAAGCAGGTTTGTCCCCATTACTTT
>JAWQFJ010002256.1:41307-73807 GCA_034096865.1 Theodoxus fluviatilis
TGAACGAAGAGCACTCCAAATCACCTGTTCGGCAACTTTCGTTTTTCACGGAAATCTCCAAGCATTGGCCTGGACGTGACGTTTCAAGCTCTTCAACTCGTTTGAATGTAGGAAAGGGATTGAGATACCTCGTAGAGAGTGATAAATTTCTTCGTTTATGCGCCTTTTGATAGTTTTGTGGTGTCTGTCAGCAATGTTTATCAAGCCAACGTTCCACAAAGCGACTCACGCACGCATTTTTCAGTGTTTGTCTTTGGTAAGTGAATGCTTTACGAGTTTGTGTGCAGAATTTTAATCGCTAGGAAGTTTTCCCTTTGTCTCCCGTAATTGCTTGTTTTTGACATTTTATTGTGTACACTGAAAATTTGTGGGTAACAGTAGTAAAATCTGAAAGTTGGCGACGCTGACAGACGGGTATTCCCGTAGTCGCGTTGGCAAGCCTCGCTCAGCTTCGGCCGTGATCACGCGCTGACCTCATAACAAGCTGGCCAATGAGAGGCAAGGAACGAAACGGCCGTCTCTTTCCCTGATTTTCATTGGTTTGCGCTGGGTTCAGATTTTTGCCTCTAGTTCATTTGTATCCTCTGCGCCGGAAATAGGCTCAGCGGAAGGCTACATGATTGGGCTTTCCTCAATACCAAACATCGGGCATTTTTCCGAGAGAAAGACCTCGTATCCAAGCACTCTAAATGACAGTTTTTGACAACCAGGTTGTGCTTTTTCAAAACTTCGATATTGGGTACCTCTCTCAAATAATTAATTAATTAATAAAGGAATCTACAGTTAGCAAATCGATTGCGCTCAAGTGTTGTGGAGACTCTACATACTTCATTTCTGTGTTAAACTCAAAACTCGATTTTTGATGATTTTTAACGAAGTAGCAAAGGCCGTGTGCCCCCTTAAATCCTTGTGTGTTGTCTACTTAGTATACTATAGTAGAAAGGCATTGTAGGCTTTCAGCCTATTGCCGTCTTTTTTAAAATTTTGATCAGTCTTGGTTAAAGGTTATCTGGTTTCACTCTCTGATAATTTGCCTAACACCTAGTATTTCTTGATTAATCTAGACTCCAGTCAGTGGAGTACATTTTATTCTGAAAGACTTTGTCCAGTTAATTTTTAAAGGCGTTTTGTGTATCTACACAGACTGTCTCTTGTGATGGACTGTTCCACATGTTAGTGAAAAAATGCTTGTAAATATGAGTGTTAGTAGATTTCTTTGTTAGTTTGTCAATGATCTTGATTGATGAACTTCATGAAGCAACGAATAAATGTGAACTACATGTAGTAAAAAGAAGCAAACATTGTTTATGTTTTTGTAATAGGGCGACGAGAAATTCAGAATGTGTTCGCTATTGCAGAGGTCGCTATTGCGGGAATTTTTTGGTCAAAAGTTCTTAAGGCCATTTTGATTCTTTTGTCCTAAAACGCCTTAAAAAAACTTAAAATTTGTGTTACTTAAAAATAAACTTAGACATTTTTTCGGTTTTTATCAATAACGGGTGAAGCTTTATATTCTAACTCCATCCCACATTTGAACGTGACAAAAAGTAACGCGTCCCGGCTTAGGTGAAACTCCCCGGACAGGCTAAGTCAGTCAGGTGGGGTGGTGGGTGCGGCCTAGGCTGAGCGCTATCGGTAAAACCCGAAAAAATATTTTCTTTTTAAGTAACAACAATTTTGTTTTTTTAGGCGTTTTAGGACAAAAGAATCAAAATGGCCTTAAGAACTTTTGACCAAAAAAAAATCCCGCAATAGCGGTCCCCCGCAATAGAAAAAAAAGGAAATTTTCTAAGTTAAAAAAAGTAAAAATTATGTTTTTTTAGGCGTTTTAGGAGAAAAGAATCAAAATGGCCTTAAGAACTTTTGACCAAAAAACCCCCCCGCAAAAGCGGCCCCCCCCCCCGCCGCAGTAGAGAGCCGACCCCGGAAATTCTACACATTCTATTACAAAACTACACATTTCTTCACTTTTGCTCCCACAAACTACACATGCAAAGTTTTAGGGGTAAACAGGTCTGTCACCTGCAATGGACATTCAAAAGAAGAAGAATGCATGATTTACAATTGCATGCACGATTGTGTGTGCATTTGTGCACGTGTGTGTGCGTACGTGCGTGTGTGTATGTCTGTGTGTATGTGTAATACTAAGTGTCTGACAGGAACATATATCTGCATAAATTTGCTTACACATGCATTGTTATAATATGTGTCTTCATGTGCACACATTCTCTTTGATGTGTTTCTGCTGTTTCTACAACAGAGTTGTAGGGAGGGATATTTCCCATCGTTTGTCATATTTTGTGTTCCTGATCATTCCAGAAACCCGAGAAGCAGGAGAACCTGCCCCCAGTGAAAGAGAAGGAGGTTCCCATGTCGGACAAAGACCCCAAAACTTTCAGTGGATGCACTGTGTCATAGAGAACCAGACCCTCAGTTGACAACACTGCTGTAGTGGAGTACTCTTCCCTGACAAGATCTAGGATGTGCTGTACACATTCTTTCTTTCGTGTGGATCCGAGGATATCCTACTTAATTCCAGGGAGTTAGTTTGTCTAGTTGCAGGTTGAGGAGTGTCAGTCGGAAAGATTGTGACTTGATTGAGAAGCCTATTAAAAAACCAGTATACGAATACCCACTTTCTATCATTGTGAGGGAAACATCTCTCTAAAATTTGAAAGAATATGAAAGGGAATAAATCAGGAATATCAGGTGATCCTGGGCATTGTTGGAAGTGAAAAGAGTGTACCTCTTTTTGTTGGTCATGAAATTGTCATAAACTGTTGAATTGTGTAATCAGTGCTCAACCAGCATCATGGGAACAGTAAATGTTACAAGCTGTACATGTATAGCACCATGAAAAGATTTGCTCAGATTCCAGACAGCTTTCATCTGACTGCATCATCTTGATGTAATGTAGCATGGGATAGATTCGTGATTTTCGTGCAGTTGCAGTGGGCATGTTTATAGCTTGCCGGTAGAATAATGAAGGTTGTATATGGTGCAAATGCTTTTTAGTGAAGCTTCCACATGAAATCTCACTGAAACACTGATGGGTGTAAAACTATATCTTGGGTTGTACAGCTTGTTAATAGCAGGTAGCATGTATATACCATTCAGAGGACAGAAATGATGCTGAGAGTTCATTGCTCTTTCACTAGGCCCTGAAGTGGAAGTTTTTAATTTTTTTAATAGACTACTTATACACCCAGCATATACATTTTTTTTTTCAGTTTCATGCACTCAATGTTCATTGCATTTTGGTGATGCAAAGTCAATTATTTATACAAAGAAGAGAAATCTTACAAGTTGCTGGAGTTAATTCTGTCAAGAGATGTATTTGGGAAATTAAGAGGTTGTTAATGCTGATGAAATGTTGTTGTCGCTCATTTTGTTGTTGGATGACTTGTACATACAATATTTCCATATTATAGATCTGTACATTAATTTGTGCTCTTTGGAAAGAGCTGCTTTGTAAATTTAATAATGTATAGGTATCTTGTTACAAGTTATTCACGTGATTAATTAAATTGATGTACTGTCTTCTCTTCTTTTTTTTTGCGTCTGCCCAGGCCTCATTTAAGTGCAGCGTTTTTCTCTGAGGTTCTTTCTCTTGGCTGAAATCTGTCTAGTAAAGTCATCATCTGCTCCTCAAAAACACTTGCATACAAGGATGCTTACACACTGGCATACTGACAGGAGCATACAGAGACACAAGTGCTCATATGGTAGAATTGAACAAGTATGTTGGAGTTTGTTCTTTTGTGATTTTAATTTAAATTCATCACAAATCATTCTTATTCTTTTAACCCTAGTGTGATAATATTGTAGGGGTGGAAAAAAATGTTGATGAGTCACTAGTCAGCACTAGACTAGGAGTAGGATTTGTTGTCATTATTACAGACACATTTACCAGAAGTTGAAGAAACAGTGTTATGCTGGTTATGCATGTTTTCTTATGTTTCTCATTGTTTTTTATATGGAGGAATAGTTGACTGGGTTGAAGGAATAATGAAAGCATATTATACATGTATTTCACCTGTTTAAAGCTTCTGCTTTTTGCTTGTAAATGTTTGTCTATCCGTGTTGGAATTTTTTCCTTCACATACATGTTGAATTCTGCACTTTGACTGTGGGCCCGTACCTGATTCTGTTGGTTAGCATTTGAGTATTTTCTGTCAAACCTCCACTATTCATTTTTTTATCAACCAGACAAGTGCAGGAACGGTACAACAGGTGATAGGCCTTAAGATGTCACTTCCTTATTTGGAATTAATAATGAGATGAATTCTATTATTTAATTTAACAAGTATACTATACAGTTTTGTTTGCATGAATGTTTGTTTGTTTGTTTGCATTTATACAATTTCTTTAGTTGTGTGATTTTAAACATCATTTCTATGGGTGTTTTTGTTTTCCTTTATCATTTTAGTTCTAAAATCATACATTGTTGATGACAAATATAAACAAATTCTCTAAAATATTGAAACTAAAACTTGAGGGAATACTGTGGTATGCACTGTGGAGTGGAAATAATGAAATGATCTTTCAACTTTGATACCATGGTTTTAGTGTTACATGGCTATCTTTGTGATGCTTTGGGTGTTTTGTCTCATTGTATTTCACATCATGCCTATTTGGAAGATTCTTGTAAGAGCTCTGGGCCCGTATTCACAACGGCGATTTATCTTTTTAACACTCGATTTATCCCCTAGCCCCGCGTTATCTTGATCGGTTAGAAAAGGTTCGCTCGTCATAGGATCCTAGGTTGCGCTTTGCTATATATACTGGTTTCCAGCCAAGGGAGAGCGGAACAGGCAGTTGGAATCGTCTGAGTTTAGAGATAAATCGGGGTTAACATAAATCGATGATAAATCGCCGTTGTGAATACGGGCCCTGAACAATAATGTTATAACCTTGTGAAAAAGGTTGTAGATTATGTGTACAAACATTGTTTTTGCTCATGTCTTTCATCTGCGCTCACATTGGCTTGACTAGCTTTACAGATCAAGGAAAGCTGTATTAAAATTCACCTCTTAGTGAGGTACATTCATGATTCCCAAATTCGTATTGCTTCTTTTTGAGGACTGCACAGTATCCTTGCCATTTCACATTGTATTCTCACCAAATGTTGCTCACTGCCCGTGAAGTTTCTTGGATGCACATTCTCCCTGTGGGTAGGTGTTAGTACAGACCCACCATCTCTCTTAATGATTTGTAAAAGGTGAATAAGGAGGGAAATGGAGACTTCCTCTTACTCTAACCAGCACTAGTGCTTTGGTGATCAGTAACCTTACACAGCTTTGGTGATCAGTAACCTTACACAGCTTAGAGGCTGATGGGCTATAGAACTTCATTTATCTCAGATCATTCACTGGATGTACAAAAGGTGTTCCCAACTTTATAAATCTTTGTCAACTAATTTTAAAATGTTATGTATTTCAGCAACATGCGGAGTATAGGTGCTCAGGCAGTGCTCCTGTGCTGAATAAGTGAATTTCCCAGAGAATCTCCTTATTGATGGCTGTCAGAAACTTGCAGACATGAGCATTCGCAGCAAGCACTTGCATGGATGGGTTCAAGTTGGGGTAAAGCTATGGGCTTCATGAGCACTTACCAACAGGGCACCTCTATGAATAGTTTGAAGGCTTCTTATAGAGCATTACTACCCTCCTGGAAATCCTGCTCTGATTTCTTGTCTCTGTGATTGTCTGGTGACCAGGGCTGTTTAAGTCAGTTATGTCTTTGCTCATGTTGGAACCGTCTGACAGCTGACCGGCACCTGTCGTCATTATCTAGGTGTAGCCCACTTTCTGAGGGTTCCTTGAAGAGTGGGCTAAAAGACTCATAGATGGGGTTGGTTTCCTCTGAAGGTTGTCAGTTGTCCTGCTTCTCTGAAAGTTTCTCATCCTTGGCATTAGCGGCTTAGGGTCGGGTCATAAGCATAATCATAGCTTTGAGTTAGTTTTTAATTTTGTGCTGCATGGATGGGTAGCAAAAGAGAGGTTATGTGTCCTTTTCAAGTGCAAGATGGGGAGGAAATGACATTTGTGCATTGGTGATTGCGTTTCTTTCCACAAGTTGAGCAATGTCAGTTAAATGTTCACACCATGTGACATTGCTCTCATGTCTGCATTTCAAGTGAATGGTGAATTTTTGACAAAAGATAAGCAGTGATGATGTCTTTCCTTTACACAACGCATTGTCTGTGGCAGTTTTCCATTTAGATGCCTCTTTCCATCAGATCCAAGGTAAATGAACAGAGGAGGAATTAAGAACAAACTAATCTGACATGCATATTGCACTTTTCTGGTTTGCTGTTTGGTCATGTCTACCTTATTCCAACAACAGTGAAGTGTTACCCTTGATCTAACTGTGTAGCTAAAGGGGAAATTATGAAATGGTAAAATAGGTCAGCACAGAGAGGGAGGAGGGAGCAGAGTGAGAGGGTGTGATGGAGAAGATGAAGGTGGGGGTGATGGAGGTGGGAAAGGTGGGAGTGATGAAGGTGAGGGTGATGGAGGTGAGGAAGGTGGGAGTGTTGGAGGTGAGAAAGGTGGGGTGATGGAGGTAAGGAAGGTGGAGGTGAGGAAGGTGGGAGTGATGAAGGTGAGGGTGATGGAGGTGAGGAAGGTGGGAGTGTTGGAGGTGAGAAAGGTGGGGTGATGGAGGTAAGGAAGGTGGAGGTGAGGAAGGTGGGGGTGATGGAAGTGAGGGTGGTGGAGGTGAGGAAGGTGGGGGTGATGGAGGTAAAGAATGTTGGAGGTGATGACGGTGGGAGAGATGGAGGTGAGGAAGGTGGGAGTGTTGGAGGTGAAGAATGTGGGAGTGATGAAGGTGGGAGTGTTGGAGACAGGAAAGGTGGGAGTAATGGAGGTGAGGAAGGTACGTGGGAGTGATGGAGGTGAGGAAGGTACGTGGGAGTGATGGAGGTGAGGAAGGTACGTGGGAGTGATGGAGGTGAGGAAGGTACGTGGGAGTAATGGAGGTGAGGAAGGTACGTGGGAGTAATGGAGGTGAGGAAGGTACGTGGGAGTGATGGAGGTGAGGAAGGTACGTGGGAGTAATGGAGGTGAGGAAGGTACGTGGGAGTAATGGAGGTGAGGAAGGTACGTGGGAGTAATGGAGGTGAGGAAGGTACGTGGGAGTGATGGAGGTGAGGAAGGTACGTGGGAGTAATGGAGGTGAGGAAGGTACGTGGGAGTAATGGAGGTGAGGAAGGTACGTGGGAGTAATGGAGGTGAGGAAGGTACGTGGGAGTAATGGAGGTGAGGAAGGTACGTGGGAGTAATGGAGGTGAGGAAGGTACGTGGGAGTAATGGAGGTGAGGAAGGTACGTGGGAGTGATGGAGGTGAGGAAGGTACGTGGGAGTAATGGAGGTGAGGAAGGTACGTGGGAGTAATGGAGGTGAGGAAGGTACGTGGGAGTAATGGAGGTGAGGAAGGTACGTGGGAGTGATGGAGGTGAGGAAGGTACGTGGGAGTGATGGAGATGAGAAGGTTGGGAGTTGGGGTGCCCCAGGAAGCTGGAGAGAGAGAGAGAGATGAGAGGATGACGGCCACTACTTGTCATCTTGGGAAGAAGGCTCAGGGGATGTGAAGAGAATTCCAGCGCAAGACCTTGACCTGCCCTGCGGCCTGACTCGGCTTATGATCAGACGTGCACGTGACATCCGGCAGATCGAATAAACTGATCTGTGAGATTCTGTTTAACTTGCGATCTTGAACATGGACAAACAAGCCCCCGCAGCCTCTGTCAGTGTGTAGCTTCGCACCTATTTGTCTTTTGTGGAAATTGACTGGAGTTGGTGCTTGCTTTGAAGGTAGGATAAAACATGTGTAAGCTAACTTGCTGATGTGTAATGATTGAAAACATTATACCCCCGAGCGCTGCCACACTAGACTAGGTAGATGCACAGAGAACGGCTTTCTACACGACCTAAAATCGTGGCTCAATGCTCTGTTGACTCCGTGAATACCGCTGCTTAATGGGGATAATCATTATGAACACATGCACCTCTCTATCTTCTGCGAGACAGTCAAGTTTTTTGCCTTGGTTCTGTTTCATCTAGCACATATCCTTCCAGTCGATCAAGACACTGGCCTAGGGCGTATCGCGTAGCTGTAGATGGCCTGTTTCTGTTGGTCCGCCCATCAATAATCTCCGCATCGACGCCCTTAAGGTCGTTCTCCATTAATCCGTTCATTCATTCGTTTTTCCTTCCCCCGTCTCACCCAGAAGTACTGGCACCCAGCACTGCCTTGCCTCGCCAATCCCTCGCTGGCAGGACCCAATAGGCAGAAGGCGAGTAGCCTCGGAATTCTCAGAACGCCGATGGTCGATCTGTATGGATGGATTTCTACGATCTGCATTGATTTTTTGACTCACATGCGAAGCAAAAGTGAGTCTATGTACTCACCCTTTTCGTCCGTCCGGGCGTCCGGGCGTCCGGGCATCCGAAAACTTTAACGTTGGATTTTTCTCTGAGACTATTAAGTCTATCAATACCAAATGTGGCATGATGGTGTATGATGACAAGGCCTCAAAAAACCATACATAGTGACTTGTCCTTGCTTCAAGGTCAAGGTCGCAGGGGCCATAAATGTTGTCTAAAAAACAGTAATTTTTCACATTTTCTCAATTTTCTCTGAAGTTTTTGAGATTGGATACCTGACCTATATATGGTATATAGGGCAAAGTAATCCCTATCTTTTGATACCAGTTTGGTTGACCTTGCTTCAAGGTCAAGGTCACAGGAGCTCTTCAAAGTTGGATTGCATACATATTTTGAAGTGACCCTGACCCTGAACTATGGAAGATAACTGTTTCAAACTTAATAATTATGTGGGGCACATGTTATACTTTCACCATGAGACACATTTGGTCACATATCTTCAAGGTCAAGGTCACTTTGACCCTTATGAAATGTGACCAAAATGGGGTAGTGAACCACTAAAAGTGACCATCTCATGGTAGAAAGTGCCAATAATCACCATTGTGCTTCCTATGTCTTGAATTAACAGCTTTGTGTTGCATGACCTTGGATGACCTTGGGTCAAGGTCACGTGTATTTTGGTAGGAAAAATGTGTAAAGCATTTCTTAGTGTATGATGTCATTGGTATGTTTAGTTGTTTGACCTTGACCTTGAAGGTCACCTAAAGGTCAAGGTCATATAAAGGTCAAGGTCAAACATGTGAGTCGTATGGGCTTTGCCCTTCTTGTTGGAAATAATTATTCACACTTATTCTGGGCATGGCGAGATGATGGATGGATGGATAGTGTTTTACGACCTATCAGCCTTGTAGGCTATGTAAGGCAATTAAGCACGAAAATCACAAGAACAGTTGAGAGTAAACGTAATCCAGTCACGGTGTCCCTAGTTATTCGCCTCTTACGAATCGCGTAGGGAGACGCGGTGGGTCAATTCTTACCCCAAACCCACAGGGGGAGGGCATGGCGAGACCAAAGGGTGAAGCAGTGCTGCTTGATAAATTTGCCATCCTGCGGTTTAGGTCTAGTCATCAAAATTTCCAGGGCTCACTGCAGCTGTGGGTAGAGCGTACGTCCTTGGCTTGTGTTGATTTT
This sequence comes from Theodoxus fluviatilis, assembly GCA_034096865.1. Taxonomy (NCBI): domain Eukaryota; kingdom Metazoa; phylum Mollusca; class Gastropoda; order Cycloneritida; family Neritidae; genus Theodoxus; species Theodoxus fluviatilis. The sequence continues at coordinate 50,892 of JAWQFJ010002256.1, forward strand.
CTAAGAGATTGAACAAGATCAGGTACCTGGCTGCAAAATCCGCTCATGTATGCTACATTTGGGCACATAACTGTTACAGTTTGTTTCTTTAGGACCAGCAGGCTCTGGCCATGACAGGGTTCTGATTCTCTTAACACATTCTCGCCCAGTCACTCCCCCTGTGGGTTCGGGGTAAGAATTTACCCACCGCGTCTCCCTACATGATTCGTAGGAGGCGAATAACTAGGGATTTGCTTAACGTTTACTCTAAAGTGTTCTGGGGATTTTCGTGCTTAATGGCCTTACATAGCCTACAAAGGCTGATAGGCCGTAAAACACTATCCATCCATCGCCCAGTCACTTGTTCTCCAGTCATTTAATGATTTATTCTCCCATCAACCCACCCATCTTCTCAATGAATATGTGATGCTAAAGATACGTTTGCGCAGTAAAATAAAGATTTAACTCTGCATCACAATTACCTTTTATTTGCTCATAATATGACCAATACAATGAATGAAACAATAACTGCTAAACTGTGGCTTCTTTTGATAGACAGAAACTTTCGTAACATGTGAAAAATTTACTATGACATAATATTAGAGAAGAAACAATTACACATTACCAAATAAAAATGGACCAATTTTTAACTAGAGACTGCAACAAGAAGTGAGGCACATGTTTGGATGATACATGATTGTCTGACAAATTTTGACACAAAAAAATGTTTCTAGGCATTCTTATGCGTGCATGAATATAAATGCATGATATGTTACAGAGCTGCATGAAGCACTAGTCAAGATGGACAGTTACAATACACATGATGGGTAAAGCTAGTGCTAACGTTCGAGTATTGTTGACATTACACGACACAATGTGAACATTACCAAATATGGCAGACAATAACTTTATATGTAACATGCTAGATTAAGAGCCTGGTTACTCCTAACCTGACCCTATCCAAAACTTTGAAAAAGTGTTGGCAAGATGAACATTTTTCAATTCAAACTCTTGAACTATAGTGGGAATTATCATTGGATGTCTTGCTTGCTGTAAGTCAGATGTTTTTTTAACTGCATTAATTTTTTTTCTCAAAAATAGAGTGGGAAGATAGGTGTGGATATTTATCACGTGTTTTCTAAAACATTTCTTCAAGGTGTAAAAAAAGCAAAACAACATACCACGACACAGTTTGTTGCCATGACATAGACCACATCAGACTGTCAACATCATATTTGTTGAGTCACTTTAGATGAACATCAAGTTATCACAGACCTGAATTCAACTTGAATGAGAACAGTTATGAGCTACACATGGCTTTACATACTACCAGCAGCAACATGCTGTTACACATGAAGAAAAAGATGTGGAACTTGTCAGTTACAAATTATGTGATCAAATGCATGATTACAACATCACTTCAAGACACTCTGCCCACTTGAAAAGAGTTATCACAATGAACAATGAAGACCTACGCATCATCATATCGACAATTCTTGACACAACAGGAGTGAATGAACACCATTCTTCAAGGATGTACAAGTCTTAGTGCAATCAGATGGTAAATACCCCCCACCTCTAATCAAATATTAATCATTTTTAAAAGCCTCCAATCATAATATATGCAGAAACATGAAATGGAAACCTACGCCCTCAAGCAGTTATAAGATTACAGACATCTCTCTAAACCTGAAGTGATATAAGTTACAGACTGTCAGTGGTAAAAACACATCATGTTTGTACTTCAGGATGTGCATGAGAAAGATGGACACATTTTATGCCTCTTGACAGAAAGTGAATGTGAAATAACAGTGAAGTTTTTTGTGGATTTTGGGGACATGAAAATGCATGATCACTAGGTAGATTTGCTCTCAGCTCCAAGATATGTCATGACCATTCGTATATTTAATAGTAAATTCCTTGAAGAGGCAAGACTTGTACATCAAACATAGAACATGCATAGAACAGTTGACACTTAAAATTTTTAAAGCAAAATTCAAATAAAACGGTGCAATCATCTTTAATTGCCATGGTCATTTGTGGAAGAATGCAAGATAATTAATAAATGGTCACTGAAGTTTCTTTGGAGTGATCCACTGCCAGTGAAATGGTGCATTTTTCTAATTTTTTTGGTCAAGGTTAATTCTGGAAGAATAAGAGATTATCCATGGAGTGCTTACCAAAATTTCTTTGTCATATTGGCTAACAAAGACATGGGAAAAAAATAGCACTTAATTTTGAAATGGGAGTTTCATGACAAAAATGGATTACGACATGAAAATTAAATTTCAAACTTCAAACAAGGCTTGGGAATTTTCCATAAAATTGACCCCGTTACCCTCTCTGCAGTAGCACATATAAGGAGTGCACTATGTACAGGGTGAATAACAGTACAACAGCATTCTGAGGAACGGGCACAAAGTCCCTCTTCCATGTAGCCAACTACACGACTCTACATGTAACTGCAGCCCCTGATACAAACAGGTGGCCATGTATATTTCTCCTCAATTGCATGGGATGCAACAGATTGTTCAGTGTAGCATAAGAAGCATATAGGTCTACGAGACAGAAAAGTAGGGGCCGTGGCAGAGTTGGGGGGGGGGGGGGGGGAGGAGAGGGAGGGGAATATTCTGCCTCTGATAGTGCAGGTAGTGCAAAATAGCAAAATATATACATTCCATCTACTTGAGTGGCAAAGAAGACTAAAAGCTAAGAGAAGCAAACACCTTAATCATATCCCTAAAAGATCAACATCACTAAGCCACCAGTATACAAGGTACGTAGTGAGTGGCTTCCTTTTTTGTTTGTGAGACAAGTATAGATCTGTAGCCATTATAGGTATGTAGTACTTAGCATATTCTGGAATGATCAATATACAGAGATGAAAACTGCATCACAAGAAAGGGGAAAATTGTTAAATCCAAACCAGTGGATTAATTTGTGCAATGGCATGTATAATTTGACTGGGCTATTACAAAAAAGCATTTTTTTGAGGTAAAAATAAATTCAATGATCCTGAGCTCATCTTAACAACACTACAAAACAACTAACCTGTCCATTTTACTCATTCCTTGGCGTTAATTTTTTTTTTTTTTTTTTTTTTTTTTGGGGGGGGGGGAGAGAGAGAGACAGACACAGACACAGACAGACAGACAGACAGACAGACAGAGACAGTCAGAGACAGACAGAGACAGAGACAGTCAGAGACAGAGGCAGAGAGACAGAGGCAGGCAAACAGACAGACAGACAGACAGAGACAGTCAGACATAGAAATAGAGGCAGACAGACAGACAGACAGGCATAGACATGGGCAGAAAGGATGAGAGGACACCCAGACAGGTCAACAGATAAATATACATGAAAAAGACAGAGAGATGTAGGCAGGCTCTTGTGAAAACCCAACAACAGTCACAAAATATGGACATGTATTAAACTGGGATGCCAGGGAAAATTGTGGATTCCACTAAAATGCAATAGAGATTATTTTCTGTATCTTGAAAATACACAGGAATGTTGTTTAAATATTCTCAAATAATATAAAATTTAATATTGAGGCCTACTGAAAACTTACATCACAGACATTACTTGGACAGTCAAGGGCAATTGACAACTCCAGTAAAAAATCACAGGCAACAAGACCAGATATCTCCAAACAGAATAAAAAACTTTCACTTCCTGACTGCACAGAGGTTTGCACATAAAGCAAGTGATGTTTTTGCCAGCAGGGATGTCACATTGCTGAAGCACCCAAAAGCCAGGCCTGTGAACATCATGCCAGCATCTGATGGGTGGCTTGGTCCTACTGATCATGTGCAATCATAAAATCCAGTTTAACAAAGGACGGTAGAATTCAAATATCACATGAAAATGTAAAAGAAGTCAACGTGTTCCAAAAATGGGAACTATCTATGTTTAAAAATTCAGATCTGCAAAAGCTTAGTCCGTTGTATAACGAACTGCTCACTGACCCATACAGCACAGTGAGGTATATGACCCTTGTGAGAAGGCGGATTACAGGAATGAGAGTGTGTGTATATATATATAAAGAGAGAGAGATAGTTATATACGTATCAATACAATGAATGACAAAGGCTGTTTCCTGATCACATTTTGCAACAGATCTATCTACCTTCCTACAACTAGCTAAGGCTCAAGTCCAAAGAACTGGACAAGCTCGGCTTTGTACAGGCACTGACTGGGAGGGTTGTAGTTCACTCACACAGTCAGTAGGGCGCCATCATAAACCAGGAGCACTTCAGTCTTTCTCTCTCTCTTACCCACACTCTCTCTCACTCACTTTTTCTTTCTCTCTTGCCTTATTCATCCATCTCAAATTTCACATCTGTAAATAGTTCCTCTCACTGTCTACTTCTTTTCAAACCAATTTCCTCATTTTCTAATTCTTTCTGTAAAACTTTCCCTTCCTTATGTTCACACTTATTTTCTATTCTATACTGACAACTCATAATTGATTTCCAAAGCAAAGTATTTAAAGAGAATAGATATAACTGTGTGACATAGAAAACTACTGGTACTATCAGCATATACAAATAGGCACCAATATTTGAGTCGTGGAGGATCCTGCCAAAATAAGACTGAAGGCGTCCCCAAAACAGGCTTGTATGTCATTAACAGTCATGGAGTCCAGTGGAGGAGGATGACCCAAAAGAGGTCTACAGAGAAATCAGGACCTATGGAAAGATCTAGGCCTCAGAAGCTAAGGTGGGAATACAGCCCCAAATTCCCAGTCAAAGTCAAGTGACAACCACTCTCCAATCCATGATGGAACTCCTTACCAGCCGTATGACAAGTAAGAAATGACAGTAAACCCAACCCCAATTCTCACTGGTCACTGGAAAAAGATAACTCTATCCTACAGAACAAATCCATCCCATGAAATGAGTCACTGCAGTTTTCAAAGAAAGCAGAATAGTCTGGTGGGAACTCAATTCACTGTTGGCTGGCTATTCTGTGTCTCTTAAAGTGTTAAAGTGAGTCTCGGGAGGCAATCTCCATGTACTCTGCAAATCATAAGATCTCACATTCAGTTTGCACCTGATCTACCACTTAGCTGTAATGGATCCTTTCCACATATTCCTCTCCCATAGCCTCAGTCCTCTGTAAAGAAGGTGACGGAAAGCAGCACTATAGTTTTGTGGTAGAAGTGGTAATGTATTTGGATGACATCAGCACTGATGATTCAGTTTCCACTGACACAGTGACAGGGTGTAGCTCAAATTTTGTTTCAGAGTCAGTCTAAATCATGAAACTCATTTCAGATGGCTAAAGAACACAGGCAAAACAGAAATACAGGTATTCTTATAGAGCAGGAAGTACTTTTCACAGATTTTATAATTCATTCTGGAATCTCTAGTTTACATTTAATCAACACTCAATGCCTTGGCTCTAACAAAGCGGATAACAGCGTTTCAGAGAATGTGGTCACCAAAGTTTTCAAATATTTCCTTCCCATGTCTACCTAGTTCCCTTTGTCAAGCTAAAGCTAGTTCCGCAAGTCTCTAGCAGTAATATCCAACATGCAACCCCTGCAAAGCAAGCACCTGTCCCCACACAAAACACACTGCCCACCCCAAGTCACTCAAGTAGGAGCAGGGGGAGGGAGAGGAAAGCAAAGAGGACAAAAAGAGAGTGCAAATTCACACATGCTCCGTTGCTCCCGGCAGACTGAAGAAAAAAGACAATGGCCTCCAGATAGCACACCGCTCAGTAACAACCATCTCCTCAGTTGTCACTGCGTGGTGGGTATCCTTGGCCCATTAGTCAGATGTTGGGTAGATACGTTCTGTTCTTCTTGTAGTTGTTGTTCTTTGGGAAGGCCCCTATGTTCTGTGTGGGGGAGGTGTTCATGCCGTGCGCCTGCAAGGGGGGTTGGCCCATCCCCTGGGGCTGGAAGGGTCCCAGACCATGTGACTGCAGTTGCGGCAGCAATGTCTGCTACAAAACAGAAGACATGTAGTCAGTGCCTTTGAAGCTTCAAAGATTTTCTGGGTGTGAATAATATGTCTGAATAGCTTATTAAGGAATTCAGGAAATAGCATTGTCTTGTAAATTTCTTGCATATTATTGCCATCATCCCAACTCAAAACATTAAATCATCATCATCATCATCATCATCATCATCATCTTCATCATCATCATCACAATCATCATCATCACCATCACAATCATCATCATCATCACCATCGTCATCATCATCATCATCATCATCATCATCATCATCATCATCACAATCATCATCATCATCATCACCATCACAATCATCATCATCACCATCGTCATCATCATCACCATCACCATCGTCATCATCAACACCATCATCCCAAGAGGACTTACAGGGATGGCCATGCGAGAGGTCTGTTGCTGTGAGTGTTGCTGCGAGAGATCCTTGGAAAAAGACTTGGGCTTGTAGGGCTTGTTTCGAGAGCTGTTGCCCCCTGGGTTGATGATGTCCTTGTAAGTCACATTCATGTAGTTGTGTGACAGCAGCTGAGCACAGGTGTGGCGGTCAGCTGGGTCCATCTTCAGGCAGTTCTACAAGAATGAACAGCACCAGAAGGTCAGCAGACAGACTTTAATAATCATAACATAAATCCATGTGTGCTCCTCCATTCTATTTGGAAATATATAGGATTGGGGTTTACTCATTTTCTGTTCATGTGCCAAAAAACCCACAATCTTATGGATACAATTTGATAATGATAATCGATAAACGATATATTATAAGAATCTATTCCTGTCAACAACATTAGCAACATGCAGTCAGACAAGATGTTCAATTTCAATGCTTTACACCAGTTCAACTTACATTGGATTACATAACTGATAAAAGTAGAGCAGAGAGGAAATCTGAAACTGACAGTTCTTACACTTGTAATCAATACCGTAACAGTCTAACACTGCATTTTTCTTGTTCATTTCCTGCTTGCATCTCATGGAATTATTCAACAAAGCCAAAACCCTTGGAAAATCTTGAAATGTATTATCATAGCAGGCCAGTAGGAGAGATAAGACAGAAATGTTTAAGCACACATCACATCCCACTTCTGAGGAATGGAGCTCATTGCAAAGAACAAGCTAGACACCAGTCTTCATACAGAGGGATATTTGTATCACACCCATCAAAAGGTACTTCTGAACAACTTGAAATGTTTTAAAAGATGCCAGAGTGGTAAAAGGTATCCATAACTCTGCATGTCACATACTACTACTTCACTCTTCAAGCCTGACCAAAAGGTAATTTTTATCCTAAAATTAGTTTTAGGAGGATTAACATGAGTCACTGTTTGCCATATCTTAACTGGTCGACAGCAAAGGGAGCTAATCTGGGTAGACCTCCCAGATACAGCACAAAGCCAGCGCAGTGCTCTCCCCTTACCCCTTATAAGCCCGTGTGCACGGGTCAAGACCTCAGTTTCACTTCTCCAAGTGCTTGGCGAGTTCCTCCTTGCGGGGCAGGTTGGGAGGGTCTCCCACAGTGACTCATGTTAATCCTCCTAAAACTAATTTTAGGATAAAAATTACCTTTTACTCAGATTAACTCTCTGGCAACGTAACGTCCCATATGGGGCGTTAGGAACAAAAAATTCCTGTATTCTCACCAAAGGTCTAAGGGAGGCAACTCCAGTTTAGAATTATGTAGTAACCATATTTCCACAGTGAGTTACCTTTCTTTATAATTTCTTTTGAGGGGAGTTTGAATCAGTGAATTTTTTATGTGAACACCCTATGTTTTGCAAAAATGGCCGACAACTACTTTTCCGTGAAAATCTATCAATTTATATAGTGATTTTTCTTTTCTAGGTGCCTTTTTTATATTGCAAATGCTATCAGAATATAGGTAAATATATTGGCATTGTTTTTGCATTTCAGATTTTTTTTTTTTAAGGCACCATTCCATCATTTTGCAATTCTTGCAACTTGACTGACGATTTTTGAACTTTTTTTTTTTTTTTGTTTTTGCTGATTACATGCATTATTTCAGTAGATATAACTCAAATCATGCACATTGAAACATTTTGATCATGATTTGTTTGAATTAAGTGAATAAATATCTTTTATTTGATATATAGCTTTTGTCATTATTTCATGGCTTTCTATTTTTGTTAGATTTTTGAAAATGCTTGAAAAACCTACGTTGCGAGTGAGTTAACGTGAGTCACTGTTTGCCGAATTCCGAATAGGAGGGGGGTAAGGAGGTAAGAAACTCGCTCCACTGACCAGCGCCCTAAGAGTTAATATAGATGTTAAGCAAGATAAGGAGGTTAAGGACTTGTACGATACCACTGCACAAGTTGAAGGACAGCAAAGAGAGCTAAGAAGATGCTGGTCAGTGAGACAAACTGCGCCGCCCAAGAGCCTCTGCTGGCAGGCGCAGGAGATGGTGCACTCGGACGCAACGCTCGCCAGCCCTGTGTCTCAGATAAGGCGTCCGAAAGTGCTCGCTGACGATCAACCAACTGACTTGGCGACGTCCGCCAAAGCTGCGCCTCTGTAAAAGGCCAACGATGCTGCAATGGCCTGCAGCTCGTGAGCGGGTCGGTGTGGATCAGGGGACTGTACTGAAACATCCCTGATCCCTGAGACAGGTGAATCCTTCGGCACTGGACCCGACGCTCCGCTCTGATGGGTAGCAGCTCTCGAGCCCTCTGGCCGGTCTGCTCCCGGGGAACCAGGAGATCCCACTGACGAGGATTCTGTAGCCGGAAGAGAAGAAGTGGGGTCAGTCTCCACTGACTCTCCTGTTCCCCTGCGCAGGGTCCGCCCCTCTCCAGGGGTATCCGCTGCGTCTTCTCGTGTTTACGCCACAATGGCCCGCGGCTCGTGAGCGGGTCGGTGTAGATCAGGGGACTGTCCTGAAACATCCCTGATCCCTGAGACAGGGAATCCTCCAGCAGTGAACCCGACGCTCCGCTCCGATGGGTAGCTCTCGAGCCCTCCGGCCGGTATGCTCCCGGGGAACCAGGAGATCCCACTGACGAGGACTCTGTATCCGGAAGAGAAGAAGTGGGGTCAGTCTCCACTGACTCTCCTGTTCCCCTGCGCAGGGTCCGCCCCTCTCCAGGGGTATCCGCTGCGTCTTCTCCAGCCATGATCTGCGGTCGTCTGATACGCTTCCTCAAAAAGGGATGTATTCCATGAGGAAATCCGTTGGGTAGCAGCTCTCGAGCCCTCCGGCCGGTCTGCTCTGCGGAGATGTCCTTGCTGAGCCATGCAGTGGTAGAAAAAGCGGATCATCAGGCGTCCTTTGTCCTTAGAGTGCTCTATGTAGCAGGACAGTGCACGGACTGGGCAGAAGGCCTCCTCTGCAAGAGGCTGTATTGTGTACTGCTGACGGTCAACCTCAGGCAACCAGTTCTTGGCAATGGAACCCGGGAAGGTGAGCAATGACAAAGATCCGATCTGGTTGAATCGCAGACAATCCCTTCAGGCTGAAAGGGCATGAAGCTCCCTAACACGGCCCGCTGTGGCCAAACTGCGGAGGTGTTCGTGCTGAGCCCTGCAGCGGTAGAAAAAGGCGGATCATCGGGCTTCCTTTGTCCTTGGTGCGCTCTATGTAGCAGGACAGTGCTCATACTGGGCAGAAGGTCTCTTCAAGAGGCTGTAATGTGTACTGTGGACTGCCAACCTCTGGCCACCTGTTCGTGGCGATGAAGCCCGGTAAGGTGAGCAGGGACACAGAACCGTTCTGGTTGAATCTCAGACAATCCCTTCTGGCTGAAGGGGCATGAACCTCACTTACACGGCCCGCTGTGGCCAAAGTGATCAAAACACAGTCATCGTGGTAAGTCTGTCCAAGGAGACTTCCTCGAGTGGCTCAAAAGGCGCATGAGCCAAAATTCCAGAACAAGATCAATATTCCACTAAGGAAATAACGTAAAAGACGGGTGAATTCCCGATCAGCCCCAGGGTTAGGTAACCCACACAAACTGAATACACGGGCTATAGCCGAGCGATAGCCATTTGCTGTAGAAGGCCGCCACTTCTTGACCTCAAAGAGGAACAAGAGAAATTCCGCGAGACGGGCTGAAGTCAAGGCAAACGGGTCCAACCCCTTCGACTGGCACCACAGATTGCGTCCTCTCCACTTCGCAACGTACACATATAAAGTGGAGGCCCCGTAATCCTTAGTGACTCTCTGGACCACTGCATCGGAGATCCTCTGCCCTCAACTGCCCTCCTGATAGTCGTAATAAGAGAAGGCTCAGACTCTCGACGTACGGGTGAACGATGTTGGAGCCCGGGCTCAGTAAGTCCGCTCTGCATGGCAATTCTTCGGAATCTGAACGTAGCGGAGAAGCAGCATGAGAAATCCATGACTTGTTCCACCCGAGTGGAGCTACCAACGGCATCTCGCGGTTGCACTGCTCCAGACGTCGAACCACTTGCGCAATGAGAGGCAGAGGGGGAGACGCATACAGAGCTAGACCCGTCCAGTCCATCGATAGGGCATCTACAGTCACAGCAGCGGCATCTGGCACAGTGGCCACGTACCCCGGCAACCTGCTGTGGAATATCGTTACAAACAGGTCGATTGACACAGCCCGGAAAAGCTAATGACTCCTGGCAAACACGCCCGGGTGCAGCGTCCACTCTGTTGGAAGTGCTTGAAACCGATACAGTCCGTCCGCCACCACCTGCAAACGTCCGGGCATGTGACGAACCAGTAGATGGTTACCCGCTGCACGGACAAACTTTAACAGATTTATCGTGAGCAAACAGAGGGAACAAGAGAGTGTGCCTCCTTGATTCTTGATGTGAGCCACCACTGTCGTGTTGTCGGATAGCACCATCACGACATGGCCCTGCAGTCTGTCATTCCACATGTTCAAGGCATTTATCACTGCTACCATTTCAGATCGTTGATATGACGGCAGCGCTCCTCTGCTGCCCCGTGTCCTGAGCAGACCTGAAAGATTGGGAGGAGGTGGGCGCCCCAAGCTGTCATTAATGCGTCCGTGCATAAGGAAAAGGTGGCGATCGGCATCTGCAATGGCACTCCCGTCAGTAGCCATGTCCGAGTTGTCCAAGGTAGCAGGGCTTGTCGCAGTGTCTCTGACACGACTAGTCGCTGATCCCACAAGCTGACGCACTGCTGCCATAGATCGCTCAGGGCCCACTGTATGGGTCTCACGAAAAAACCGCCCCAAAAGGAATCAACTCTCCTGCCGCCATGCACATCCCAATCCCCTTCGAGATAAATCTGGGGCAGGTGCTGTCCGAAGTAAAAAGCCGCTGCACCCTATCTGTCCGCTTGACCATTCTCTTGCGGCAGTCGCACTATTCCAGCCGCCGTATCGAAATTCATTCACATATGAGGGAATACATGCGAGGGTCGAAGTCTGACTTCGCAACGTACACCAAAATTCCCAGACTCTGCAGTCTGTCTATAGTATGAGCAACGGAGATCTGCTGAGAGAGTAGCAGGGTTCGCGTACATCTGTAGAAAGTCGCCCCTATAATTCGACACTTGGACGCTGTCTCTCGGCGCACGTACTCTACCCCTGTCGAGTAGACGGGTGGAATCCATGGAAGTGCTGAGACGAAATGGGAGAGAACGCAAAACGTAAACCCTGCCATCTATGGCAATCTCAGCCACGTGCGAGAGAACCCGTGCGAGTGGACCCGTGCATGGGCACGCGCAGGTAGGCATCTGACGGGTCTATGCTGACAGCCATTCCCCGGCGTACAGACTGCCTCAAAACTCGCATGGTTCCATCCTGAAGTGCGGAATCTCTACGAAGATAATCAGAGGCTGTGAGGACAGGAGCAAAAAGTGACGGCGACCTCCTGCAAGGCCCAGTTGCTTGTAGCAATCTTCCATCCGCCGCTCCGACGAGTCAGAGGAAAACCTTCCAGTACTGACTGCTGTGCCTGCGCAAGCATGACGTCATAGGAGACATGAGACGGAAACAAGGTTGCAGAATCCCGCGTGCGCAAAGACGAGCCCGTCATCGCCAACTTGACAGGAGTGTTGGAGCAAGCGCGAAGAGTCATTACGACGAGCGCCGACGAACGAAATAGGAAAGTCTGAGAGTGTGACCTAGCTTTCCGGCCAAAACTCCAACACAGTGGAGGTAAACAGGCATGAATTAGAGGACAGTTTTCCATGTTGGACTGCCCTGGAAAAGCTCCTGAAGGCGGCCGCTTGCGTGGGGACGGGGTGAAAGGAGTAAGCCCATTGTCCCGCCACTACTCTCGATCCAGTTCGCGTCAAACACCTCCGCCGCAGTTGAAGCGGGAATGAAATTCCACCCACCTTGGCAAGAGCGGAAAACACCGCCGCACCTAATCCGGTCTTCCATCCACCTCCTCATGAGTAAGGTGGTCCCTCTTCACACTTGTGAAGGTAGAAAAACAGTTCGTTCGACGAATGGGGGGAAGGAAAAGCATGGCGCTGAGGACTGCCATGTGCGAGAAACGAGAACGAGGCTGCTCGCTATAACGCGGCGACTGCTACGTGAGCCGTGGAAAAGGTTGATAGCAAGCCTCCCCATGGCCTGTACGTCTCCATAACGCTGTGTCCCGCCCTGAAGCGGTGAGTCTTCCCCATATCTCTTCGTAGTTCACTTCCGACCTGCGTCGACCAAGCTAAGAAGTGAAACTGAGGTTTTGACCCGTGCACACGGGCTTATAAGGGGTAAGGGGAGAGCACTGCGGTGGTTTTGTGCTGTATCTGGGAGGTCTACCCAGATTAGCTCCCTTTGCTGTCGACCAGTTAAGATATGGCAAACAGTGACTCATGTTAATCCGAGTAAAATGAGACTTGAAAAAAGCAACAACAATGTGAATTGCGAAGGCAAAACTTACCGACAAGAAGTCGAGGGCAACAGGTGAAATGTTAGGGAACTTTGCTGACAGGGGCTCCTGAAAAACGCAAGCAGACCAACAGTCTTCTCCCTCAGTTCAACTAGCCCCTGTCAACTGCTTTGTCACATGACAGAACGACTGGTATATATTTATACACATGTAAAGATCATCATATTTCATTCTTCATCCACTATCCATGGAAGTGGTCAAGAAGACCTGAAGTGGCTACCATGCAGGAGAGACATCAAGTATCAGCATCATGAAACACTTATGACTCCACTGAGAGGTACTATGGAAGAAATCCGTTTTCACCTGAGGAATCTATGGACCAACACTGGCCATCAGGGCAGGGCTAACAGGGAACTACATATTACTCACACAAGCATGCAGAGAAATCAAATTTATGCAGTAAACCCTCCTGATCCCGGAGGAAAATATTCGTAACTACAGTGCATGTTGGGTGAAGGGCTAATGTGTGGTCCACCCATCTTATGGCTCTAGCAATTCCATAAGGCCTCCCCAGGGTCACCCCCCCCCCCCCCCAAAAAAGAAAAGAGAAAAAAAATTGTGGTTACAGTAACCTTAACAATCTTATTTTTCTGCTAACTCTACTTATTTTAAATTCTGAAAAAATAAAGAAAGAAAGAAATTAACAGTAAACAACAAACTGCATGCTATCCCATCCTCCCTGCTCTGAGCACTCAGGGAATCCACTTTCAAAGCTTTTAAAAATTGTTTTCTGCATAAGTGAAATTTTTATTCATGTTCAATCTGACCTCTTCTGAAAAAATATTAAAACATAATTTGTAAAAAGTTCAGGCTGACCTGCCAGCCCTAATTTAGAGAGCCATATTACCTTAACCACAACTTTTGTCCTTTTTTGCCTCACTACCCTGCACCACTCACTACCCTGCACCACTCACTACCCTGCACCACTCACTACCCTGCACCACTCACTACCCTGCACCACTCACTACCCTGCACCACTCACTACCCTGCACCACTCACTACCCTGCACCACTCACTACCCTGCACCACTCACTACGCTGCACCACTCACTACGCTGCACCACTCACTACCCTGCACCAACTTCATGAGAAAATATAAACTTCATTCATCTGACTTTAGGCAACACAAAATTACAGTTTATCAGAGCACAGATCACCAGAACAAAGAATGTATCTGAAGACTATTTCTGGGCGTGGGGCTATTGCAAATTACTTCAGCAGCTGGGGTATTTAGGGTGGGGGGTGGGGGGTTGAGATAGGGAGAGCCAGACTGGGACTTCATCAGATCATCAAGACCCAATCTGTGTGTAGAATTCATGGGGATGTGAATGGAATCACTCACTGCAGCTTGCCTTCCATTCTAACCACCAAGGAAGGTCTGCAGCCCAAACCAACTACACACACACACACACACACACACACACACACACACATACACACACACACACACACACTCACACACACACACACACGCGCACACACACACACACGCACAAACTCTCACACTCACACACAAACTCTCATACACACACACACGGAGGTATGAATGCAAGCACGCACACTCACTCACTCACACTCTCTCTCTCTCACACACACACACACACACACACACACACACACACACACACACACACACACACACACACACACACACAGAGGCATGTATGCAATCACGCACACTCACTCACACTCTCTCACACACACACACACACTCACACACACACACACACACACACCTGGTCATCTAATCTCCACTTTTTCATTGCTCACCATATCCTCAGGGTTGGGCACAGGGATGGTGAGGCCAGCAAAGAAGGAGTTTGTGGAGAAAATATCCATGTGCCGCTGAATGAGATCCCCTGAAAAACAAAAATATTCCATTTGGTCATTAGTTAACTTTCAATGCTTGAAGAGGACGTCTGGAAAAGAAATCGTGAAATACTGACATGGACAAGTCTGTTCAGTTTCTTTGAAACTTGTCATTTACTGACTAAGTTGGACAAATCTGTTTAATTTTCTGTGCAGTCATCTACTGACCAAAATGGACAAATCTGTTTAATTTCTGTGCAGTCATTTACTGATAAAAGGAATAGATTGAACATTTGTTGTTGTTGCTGGCCTCCTGTCCTTTGAAAATGGCATATATACAACTAAAAGCTGCCACTGGTTGTGAGATTGCTTTCAGTTCAGTCTGGCTTTGAAGAGTAACCAAGATTGCTCATGCAGCTTGCCCTCATGTCTTTCATCTGGAGGCCAAGGTTTTCTCCTGCTGAGATTTTTAAGGAATGGGAACCTTCCTTTTAACTCCACTATATAAAAAAAGGAAAGAAGGGTAGGTGGGAAGAAGAAGAAGAAGAAGAAGAAGAAGAAGAAGAAGAAGAAGAAGAAGAAGAAGAAGAAGAAGAAGAAGAAGAAGAAGAAGAAGAAGAAGAAGAAGAAGAAGAAGAAGAAGAGGGATGAGAAGAAGAAGAAGAGGGATGAGAAGAAGAAGAAGAAGAAGAAGAAGAAGAAGAAGAAGAAGAAGAAGAAGAAGAAGAAGAAGAAGAAGAAGAAGAAGAAGAAGAAGAAGAAGAAGAGGGAGAAGAAGAAGGAGAAGAAGAGGGAGAAGAAGAAGAAGAAGAAGAAGAAGAAGAAGAAGAAGAAGAAGAAGAAGAAGAAGAAGAAGAAGAAGAAGAAGAAGAAGAAGAAGAAGAAGAAGATTCTACCTACCCACTCTGGTTTTGTTGCCATGTTACCCAAAACAAACAGTTTGTGGTGTGTGCCTTGTATCACCCTTTGTTAGTTGTTTGTAACTTTCTCTGTGTGTGTGTGTGTGTGTGTGTGTGTGTGTGTGTGTGTGTGTGTGTGTGTGTGTGTGTGTGTGTGTGTGTGTGTGTGTGCCCTTGTTCGTGTGAAAGAATGATCTCCTAGCCAAGATAAGAATTATCATTCAAAGGAAAAAACAAAAACAAAAAACCCTTGTTTAATGTGGTGTTCAAAAAGAACGCTCCATCCGAGTCCATGGAAGTTGGGACTTAACAATGGCCACTCAAACACTCCACTACCATTCCCTTTGCCCCAAAATTTTAAAATCAACTCAATGCAAGTCAAAAACTGAACCAAAGTTTAGTATTTAACCCAAAGAGTGCCACAGTCTGATATTCAGTCAGCTATGATGGACTGCCAGTCCAAATTTTCAGCCACTGGGCTCCAGTTTTTGGTGTTAAACTTTCACTAACTCACTTTCTATTGGTTAGAGCCTATTTCTATCAACCAACAAGAGCACAGCACACATCAGAGCCAGTCTGCCATTAATGCCATTGCACTGGGAGTGAGCTTTTTGGGGAGGTTATCATTGCATTCCAAGGCCAAGGGTTAACCCTTTCCGACCGGATGCGAAGCGCACGTTACATCTCCCTTTCAAACCGGATGCGATGCGCATGTCGCATTTGACGGTGGTTGTGCCTCCATCGCATAGACTAAAATAGCTATTGATATCACATGATTACTGCTAGACATGCTGATAGCAGAGTCAAAATGCCTCCATTCAGCGTTTACAGATTGAAAATCGAGCTAGTAGGAGTGGAGAATTATATTTTTATCCGTTAGGTTTAAAAAAAAAGTTTATTTGTCGCCGAAAACCCGCGTGGCATTTGATAGTACTCCACTCCGATTGCTGTTCTAAAAATAGTCTTTGATATCACATGACAGACGCTAGGCATGCTAGAAAGCTTAGTGTATCCGCTTTCTTTCAGCACTTACAGATCAAAAATCGAGCAAGTAGGAGCTGAGATTAGAATTTGTTTTCACTTGAGTTTTGAAAAAAGAAATCGAGTTGTTGGTCGAACATCAGTATTAAATTTGGTGGAGCATACTTCCATCGCATTTCCTAAAATTAGTCACGGATATGAGGTGGCAGATACTAAGCATTCTGGGTAGCCAAATAAACACACTTCCTTCCCACGTTTACGGAGTGAAAATCGAGTGATTACAAGCAGAGAAATGATCATTTTTGTGGAGAGATCTGATCTCGCGCAACATGGCTGACAATCCTGCCGCGATCAGTGAAGGGAGTGATATCGAAGCTGATTCAGATGAGAAGTTCGAAGTACTTTCGGGAGACTACTGTAGCGATCGTTTGGGTGCAGAACAGTTGCAGGAGTGGTTTGAGTTTCTGGAGGAGGAGGATGTCAAAGAGGAGTTCGAAGGATTCCAGGGAGAGTGGAAGTATGAGAACTTTAGACCATGCCTCCGCACTGTAGGTTGTAATGGGTTAAGCTTCTGCATCCTGAAGACGTGTAGGAAAGAGACTGGAAGGAAAAGCTCACCCAGTGTTTTCCGGATCAGGTACAGCTGATCCACATCAGACCTGCCAGGCCACAGAGGTTGCCCCCTGAGGAGCTCAGCAAAGACACAGCCAATGGCCCAGACGTCCACTGGAGGCCCATACTGTGTGTCGCCCACCAGCAGCTCTGGGGCCCGGTACCACCGTGTGGCCACATAGTCTGTGTACTCATCTCCTGGCCCAGCTGTTACAAACAATAGCATCCTATGTGAGAAAGAGCAAGAGAGATAGAGAGAGAGAGAGAGAGAGAGAGAGAGAG
The DNA here is from genome assembly GCA_034096865.1 of Theodoxus fluviatilis. Lineage (NCBI taxonomy): Eukaryota > Metazoa > Mollusca > Gastropoda > Cycloneritida > Neritidae > Theodoxus > Theodoxus fluviatilis. The sequence goes on from JAWQFJ010002256.1 coordinate 68,290, forward strand.
AGAGAGAGAGAGAGAGAGAGAGAGAGAGAGAGAGAGAGAGAGAGAGAGCGAGAGAGAGCGAGAGAGAGAGAGAGAGAGAGAGAGAGAGAGAGAGAGAGAGAGAGAGAGAGAGAGAGAGAGAGAGAGAGAGAGAGAGAGAGAGAGAGAGAGAGAGAGAGAGAGAAAATGAGTCAAGTCACTCATGCATGCATGCATGTACACACAAATACATACACACACCTAACATTCCTTTTTCATGACAATTTCATTTGTTGCAAAGGTGCTCTGATGCACACAGAATACACCACCATCATTTTAAAAAAGCTGTCATTTGTTTGTCATGACAATTTTACATCACTGCAATGGAACAGCTGTGCACAACGATCAACACACACACACACACATACACATACACACACACACACACACACACACACACCTCTAATTTTTTCACGATAATTCCATTGAATTACAAAGGACCAGAAGTAAAATACTTACTCATGACTCTTGCAAATCCAAAGTCACAGACTTTGACCTGACCAGATCTTGTGATCAATATGTTCTCTGGTTTGACATCTCTGTGTATTGTCTGGAACACAGAACCACCAACTCTCACAGCATGTAGCAAAAGCAGTGCATTGGCCAGTCTGGCCTATATTACACTCACTCCCACTACGGAGTCAAGCTGGTGCTTAATTACAGGATATCAATGCCGAACACTCAGTGTCCAGCCACAACATTTGGTCAAATCACATCTATTTCAGTACATTCTTCTGCAAATTCTGGACTTAAAAATCAGTGGATTTGTTTTATAGGAACGTTATTTTATCCCTCCAGGTTTACTGGAGGTCCTACAGACTTTATCTGTCTGTCTGTCCCGACTTAACGGCTGATTTCTCAAAAACTACTGGACGGATTTCCTTGACATTTTGCACACTAACTGGAAGTTAGGTCTGATTGAAGGTATCAAATTTTCAGAATCGAGGCTTGAAAAGAAAGTGGTTTTTTAAGGTCGTAAACTCGAAAGCGCCTCCCTAAATAGTCGATTGATGGAATGGCGAAATTGCGAAATGTGTGACGTCATCAATAACTTGACGTAATTTTTATTTGTCCGTCTGCCTGTCAGTCCCGTCTTAACGGCTGATATCTCAAAAACTGCTGGACGGATTTCGTTGACATTTTGCACACTTACTGGAAGTTAGGTCCGATTGAATGTATCAAATTTTCAGCATCGAGGTTTGAAGAGAAAGTGGTTTATTTAGGTCGTAAACTCGAAAACCTCCCCCCTGAGATTTCAATTGACGGAATAGCCAGTGTGGTCAAACAGAGTTATCTTTTCCTACTAAAACTAAAACTCTTTTTTGTTTCAACTGTGCAGTGTGCGAGTGTTGGAATGCTTTGTATGAATGTAGACTTTTCATTGTAAACGCCATGAGCTTGCCTATTAGGGAAGGTATGGGCGTATAAGTAGTCTGTATTATTATTATTATTATTATTGTGCGTGAATGAGTACGAATGCTGCAATGCACATGTCTGGGGTGAACATCTATAATACACCTCCTCCTCTGTGTGACTGTGTGAGTGTTAATTCAGCGTCTATGACATGCCAAAGCAAAACAAAACATGTCATAATAGGAGCTTCCTGAACCTATCCATCATGTTTAAAATATATGGTCGATTGTTTCCTGGGCCGATAGCTTGCAAGGGGGTTTACGGAAAAGAACGTTATAAATGCTTTACAAACACTCCGTCATATCAATTCTCTAATGGCCCAGCTGGTAGAGCGTTGGACTCTTGGTCATGCATGACTAGGTTCGATTCTGCGCTGAAACTTTTTTTCTATCTCTTTTTTCGAGAGGTTGCGGGTTCGAACCCGACCTGGTTTTTTGTGTTTGTGTGTGTGTGTGTTTTTCTCCCCTCTTTTCTCGAGAGGTTGCGGGTTCGAACCCGATCTTTTTTTTTTTTTTAATATGCCAAAACCTGGAGGTTCAGCGCCAGCGGTTTTTATTGACAAACATTTGGTGAGAGATTTCAATAGACACACAAGACAGGTCATCCAAGTGGAACTGATTATAAACTTTAACATTCATGAATTAAGGCTGGCGTATTACTAAATATTCATCTCATGCGTGCTTAATTCTTGCATGAAGATTTCATAGTTTGCACTTATTTTATCAAATCATTATTAATTGATTTCTCATAACCTCTTTGGTTTTGAGAGAAAGAGACAGCGCGAATGAAGGCAGTGACTGTTATGCGTGCAAGTCAGGCCTCATCCAACCACTGATTAATTAATCAACATACCCCTAGAATTGTAACATATGCAAGTAGCTTTTTTTATGTACTCTGGTTCACATGCAAAATGCTCATTTTAGAATCACTGATATGCATACAAAAATATCACAACCAAATGGCAGAATTGATTTCTCAAAGCTTCAAGAGTTTGTTTAAATTGCTATGTTATTCAGTTACTGAATGATTCAACACGCTGGCAAATGTTGAAATCAGTCACACTGGCAAAAGCAACAGACACTATCAAGACTTCTTTGAACAATAGTCCGCAAAGACAGATAATTACTGCTCAAAATGTATGTTCAAGTCCTGGCTTGACTTTTTTTTTTTAACTACACGAGAGGCTTTAAATAGATGTCACATCACCAGGTTTTTTGGTCTTCAAACACTTTCTCAACTTTTTGAACATAAGTACTTAACTTGTTCACATGACCACAACAAACACTTTCTCCCCTCCTTCAAACAAGAGTCCGCCAAGACAGACAATCACAAGAGAAGAGCATGTTCTGGTCTATGCCACTAGTGTACTGGTCAGCATCTACTGAACCATTCAGTATAACACATTTTGATTTGAATAATATATTGATTTAAACAAACTATTGATGCACTCAGCAAAGACTTTTGATAAATTAATACTCTCGTTTGGTAGGAATTTCTTTGTATGTGTGCCAGTACTTCTTGAAATAAGCATTTTGCATGCAAACTGGTGAGAAAAAATGGTAGAGCATGGTTTGTGGCAGACATAAAAATGCTGCATGCAGGGCCTGAAATAGATGTCACAGAATCAAATTTTGTGTCTGACAGAGTGTGTTGCATTAGTGCCCTTTAATTAAGCACAAGTTTTACACCTGTTACTGGGCATTGCAGAATGGCAACCAGGGACAACACTGCACAAAACAAAATACCTTCTGAGAACAAAAATAAAGATTATCATTATCAACATCATCATCTACATTAAAGTATGCTTTGCACAACAGCCATAGACATCTGCAAACTCTGATTAATCACTACCTAAAGAATCTATGATGACCAAAAATCCAAATGATGAAAAGTCCAACCATGCTGTCTAGGTAAAAAATTATTTTTGTAAAGTTGTGGCTACAGCAACATGGCCAAAAAAACGTGTGTGTGTGTGTGTGTGTGTGTATATATGTGTGTGTGTGTGTGTGTGTGTGTGTGTGTGTGTGTGTGTGTGTGTGTGTGTGTGTGTGTGTGTGTGCGTGCGTGCATGCCTCCGCGCGCGTGTATGCGTGTGCGTGCCCACGCGTGTGTGTGTGTGTGTGTGTCTGTGTGGAGCGCAGCAGATTAGCCTGAACATTAAATATATATAAAATTTGGGGGGGGGGGGGGGGGGGGGGGGGTGTTAATAGAACTAATAGAAGAGGCCAGATTAAACATAAATTAAGTTTCTCTTTCCCTGAAAATGCTTATTAAACTGTAATTAGAGGATTCCCTGTGTGCTCATTGGGCAGGGAAGATGAGACAGCACACAGTTAACTTTTTACTGTCATTTTTGGAAGGTTTTGTTTTGGTTGCATAATTGATAAAAGTTAAGGGTTGGCAGAAAAAAATAGAGTTGGTCAGGTTATCATTACCACAATTTATATTTGTGGGGCCTTACCAAATGCATGCAAAATATGAATGCCCATGAAGCTCAGAAGAAGTGGGAGATAATACACTTAATCTTTTCCTATCAATATCATTAGCCAATTCCACATGCATGATTGTGCGGTTCCATCAAAACCCTGGTTATAAGTACTTACAGATTTGCCATTAATGGAGATCTGGGAGAAGTCAAAACAGAAAATGTCACTTTTGCTTCATTTTTTTCTCCCCACTAGTGGAAAACCTGCCAACTCACAGATTTATTTAGTTTATTTCAAAAGTTTCATTTGGGTACAGCTTGTGTGTGTGTGTGTGTGTGTGTGTGTGTGTGTGTGTGTGTGTGTGTGTGTGTGTGTGTGTGTGTGTGTGTGTGTGTGTGTGAGTGTGTGTGTGTGTTTGTTTTTCAAGTTTCAACATTACATCTTAGTGTACTGCATACTTACATTGTGGTTGTGACAAAAGTCAATAGCTAGTAGTGTCTGGTATATTATCCTCCTTGTCAGATTTTCTGGAACTCTGGAAAAAAAAAGAGTTAAAGAGAAATAATTACAGGACAAAACAATTGGATTGCATACAATGTAACTACAGCATAGTATTTATGCAAGTGGTTTGTGAGGTGTGCATCCCAAAAATGTGGTATGATTTCAAAGTAAAGCAGATAATCAATTTCCTCAAGTTTGCTCTCTCTCTCTCTCTCTCTCTCTCTCTCTCTCTCTCTCTCTCTCTCTCTCTCTCTCTCTGTTTGTGTGTGTGCGTGTGCGAGTGTGTGCATGTGCATCTGTGCATGTGCATGTGTGCAGGTGTGTGTGTTAATCATTTGATGAGTTATGATGCAGGCAACAAATATGAAATCCCGACCCATTGCACTGAAACGAAAAAATATGTTGGTGAAAGAAGAAAAAATAAACACATGCATTGATGCCCTGCTTGAATGTGAAAACAAAAGTTTTCAATACTCACCCATTTGGATTCTTCTCCAGTTCTGTCAACACAGTGTGGTCAACATATTCAAACACCAGGTGGAGACGCTTCTTTCTTCTGAACACCTCCAGCAGATTCACAAGATGAGGATGTTTCAATTGCTGAAAAAAAACACCAGATAACTAGTTGAACACACACACACACACACACACACACACACACACACACACACACACACACACACACGCACACGCACACACACACACGCACGCAAGCACGCAGAGCGAGCGGGTAAATAACCAACGCCGGCATACATAAACACTAGCATGTTTACAAAATTAATGCTGAAACATCCCGACTATATCACAATGTCATGTAACATTGAAAACAACGCCCCACTTCCAGTGTTTGTCACTTTATGGGGCTGACACTAGTGTAGTAAGACACGTCGCCATACAGTAACGTACAACTACAAGAGATCAGTACACAGGAATAGCAACCTGCATGCTTCCTAATGGTTAGACAATATAAATTTACAACACACAAAGAAACCAAAGCAATTGAACTACATGTGAAGCAAACTTTAAGATCATGTTCTCAGAATATAGTATGTGAACAATTACCTTCAACATCCGGATTTCTCTGACGGCGATCTTTTTGATCAAAGGATCATCTTCCGACTCCACAAATTTCTTAATAGCAACTATTGCACCTGACTCCT
>JAWQFJ010002256.1:78807-86307 GCA_034096865.1 Theodoxus fluviatilis
TTTTTACGGACGCCCGGACAGACGACACGGGTGAGTACATAGACTCACTTTTGCTTCGCAATTGAGTCAAAAACAGGCTTCTAGTTGACACCACAAATTTAATTCCAATTCTGTATGTGTGGATCAAACTCATTTTCACATGACAAGTTTTTCACTCAGACCTCTTGAATGCCAGTGAGTACTTATTACTGTTTTCATTCCAAAACTGCAAATCAATGTTAATAATATTCAGAAATATGGCACTAAACAACAGTCAGAATTGTAACAAACTTAAATCTGTTATCTTCATAAATCTGATCCAAGGTGCCTACAACTGAAGGCTCACATTTTCATCAGAGTATATTTCAGATACATTTTACAAGCAACTCTTTAGCTGCTTCACCAGGATTCTCCAGTGGCAAGTGGTCAGCAACAAGACTCATCTTATTCCTGGGAAGGTCCCTGCCATTTCAAAACCTCACATTTGGATGGTGTAATAGGATCTATGGGTGACAAGACTAACTACATGTATGACTGGAGATTGAATTACATCAGTGTGAAAGATCTATGGTGACAACATCAGAGGCAACGTACATGGCACAAATGCTCTATTAACCAAAGTCTAGCTTGACAGTGAAGAAAAACATTCACCCCTTCTGCAAGCATCCAACACAAGTTGTCTCATTGTCTGGACACAATTTTGATTATTGCCCATGTAAGTATGTTGGAACACGTTTCGATTTGACACAAAGATACACTGCATGTACTTGGAAGGAAAAATAGCAGCAAAACATACCAAAAGGTTACACATTAACATGCATTAGTAATGCAAACAATAATGTGGCCTGAAATGGTTTAAATGTTGCCTGTCATGTCACAAGTAGGATTATATAATGTGAAACCTTTACGGGCTACAATTCTGTTTGTCAGAGAAAGGAACAAGACAACATGGAAACCTTTTCTAATGCCTAATAGACTTCTAAGATTGTCCAAGATACCTAATTGACACAGCTGGGCTAATACAAAAACTACCCGTCATGTATCCTTAAATGTGCACAAATGACAGTCATCAACATTTGTTGGGGGTAAAAGAGAAAATCAACTTATTGAGTGGTTGATGCCTTCAAAGTATGCTGAAATCATGATGTAAATATCAGGCACAGTGGTATGCAGGCCATCAGAATATAGACATCCTACTCAGTGAGAATTTGTTTGTTTAGGAAGAGGCCACACCTTGTACAATAAAGTTAATCTGGAAACTTGTATAAAAAACTAGACTGAGATGGCCATTTCAAATCAAGAAACACTTAATGATCTTGGTGTCAAAGTTGAAAAGAAGGTTTTTGAAATTTTTTACAAGTACAACAGTGAATGATTTAGTTTTTTTATAAGTAAATTTACTGCTTTTTGGCAATAGATTATTAACACACGCATAGTATACATGTATGACCTGAACATGAAAGCAAGGAAATGGATATTGACATTTACAAAGTCAGAAAAGGAGTTTCAAACCTTTGATGAACATGGAGTGATGGTTAAAAAGGATCTTTGAGCATAACGCAGCCCTTATGATGGCTTGAGCAACATTGTACCTGTTAATGCTCAAGTATTCATTGAGCTTAGTGTCTGAATGGTTCATTATACCTTGCAACTCAAACACTCTTTTATTATATTTAGGTGGCCTTGCGTTACTGAGGTAATGCATTATACACATCTGACAATGTACTGCAAATATGCATCTCACAACAAGTGAGTGATGTGACCCATTTTGATGAAGCTCATGCCATTGGTTGAAACTGGATGAATGTGTGGAGCTAAGGAATGGTCCATGTGAAGAAAGTAAGGAATAATGAACTGAGTAAGTCTTCAATCCAAGAGGTTTTCCTTCCAAAAAACAACAACAAACCCACCTCAAACAAACATTCTCTGGTAAACACTCAACACACTGCATCACAGACAGTGATTGCATTCGCTCCTGATTAAATTAAACTATATCCCATACTTGCTTACCTCCTGGAGTGACTTTTGACAATCTGATGAAAAAATCATGTCAGTGATAAATTAAGGGTGGTACCAATGTGTTTTTTTGGGGTCATTTAGTCACATGAAGAAAATGGTAACAACAACACTATCAAGAAATGATCCTTCAAGAAATAAACATTTTCAACAATGTTTTCATTTAAACAAATCTATTGCGTATTTTCATTAAGAAAAGATGTATCACACAATTAGATTCAAACATGTACCACCATTTCATTCAGATCTGCAAACTGAGAGTAAACCTTTCAGATCCATTAAAATCACAACTTCCACTCACCAACATCTCTACCGTGAGACAGTACTTTGGAATCAATGAAGCAAGTGTTCAACATTGCTTATGATGAAGGCAACAGCCAAGGTAGGATTTCCATGGAATTGAGATTCAAATATTGTAAAATGTCAATGCTTCAATAATTCTGACAAACTATAAGCCTTCATTGATTGTATTTCACTGAAAAATGTTTTGTACCAGTCATCATCCAAGAAGACATATGCCCTAAAACCATCAGACCCAAAGATTTTGTTCCAATTGAACACAAACTGTTTGTGTCTAGTTCATTACATACATGTATTCATGTTTTGCTTTCATTCATGTTTGTTCGATGTGTTTACCAAATGGCATGTACATGTATGTTGACTTTAAACCAATTAATGCACAGGTGCAATCAGACTGTATTTAATTTTTCTTTTATTTCAACTGTACAGTGTGCGAGTGTTAGAATGCTTTGTATGAGTGTAGACTTTCTCATTGTAAACGCCATGAGCTTGCCTATTAGTTAAGGTATGTGCGTAGAAATAGTCTGCATTATTATTATTATTATTGATGTTTATTTGTCTGCCAATGCATGCCTTTCTGTAAATATGTGCTTACTTATGTTTAATAAGTAAATGTGCATGTAAATATATGCATGCTTGCTCATGATTAACAAGTGAATGTACATGTAAATATAAGTGTGCTTGCTCATGTTTAATGAGTGAATGCACATGTAAGTATATGCATGCTTGCTCATGTTTAACAAGTGAATGTACATGTAAATATATGCGTGCTTGCTCATGTATAAGGAGTTAATGTACATGTAACAGAACATGTGTAAATCCACAGTTGTGAAAAGCATGTTTGTCTGCATGTAAACATGTTCAGGGTTGTGTGTGAAAGTGCAGACTTACATACCTGTACATGCAGAAAAAAGCATTTTCATGCCAGTAGGTATGAGAGGGTGCTTGGGGATCATTATGTCCATGCATGTGTAAACGAAAAGATAAAGCATGGGAGACACAGTGCAACACACACAGCTCATATGAATGGGATGAACATGTTTGGGAAGCAATGCAGGACAGTCTTAGTACGAAAGGCAGAAGGAATAACAAACTTTATCAACTGTGACATTTATCTAAAACTACCTTCAAAACTTGACGACATCACACTGACTGAGTCCAACACCAGAACACAAGGATTCTGCCATTTCAGTTGAGTGCCCTGAAACACAGAGGCGGCAGTGCTTCGGTCCAATGCTTTGCTGCTCTTGCAAAGTAATTTTGCAGTCACATTCTCTTTTAGTCTGCACCTTTGCATTGGAATGAAGCAAGTTGTCAAACGTTCACAAGACTGCAAAACATCCAACGATAACACCCAACAGCTTACATAAAGGCCAAGTGTGCAAATCAACATTTCTTGCAGTGTGGAACATGCCAATAGGACAATCAGCATGAAACCTTGTCAGTAAGGCAGCCCAACTTATTCAATGTTCACTTCAAAATGAACATTTTTGCATTCTGGTGCATGGTTCAAGTTTAAGTTGGTTAATTGTTTTGTTTTTTCAAAATTAAAGCAAAAACAAAAATACCCCACCCTCCATCCCCACCTTAAATGCTATCATTGCAACAACCAAAGTTTGATTCCCTTTAAATTTCTGTTGTAACGGAATATGGAGCCAGTTCAAACGTATAGCTTACTTACTGATTTTTGCACACCATGCTTTTTTCTGCAACACAGGCAGTTTTCTAAGGACACTGTGTCATACATCCTGCTCCCATACATAATCCAGATGCATCAGTCTGAATGTTCTTATCCTTTGCATTCAGAAATTCAACTCCATTTTCTTGATACATCCCTGATAGATCTATTCTATGTGACTGGTTTTTCCATCTGAATAGAGATCATGTTTCATATGACCTTCTTGTAGCTACACAGCTTTGACAAAAAAGATCTTTGGTGGTAAAAAAGACAATCTATTATTACCCCCAAAATTAAAGGCCGAAAAGGCCACAAAGACCAATCATATCTATTCAATGTCTTTGAAATCTTTCTGTTGAAAGTCCGAAATGCGCCACTGTTGATGATGACAATTTGTCCCCATCACAGTCCAGTCTCTGCAAACACTGACCCAAATCCATCATCACCTCTTCATTTTCTGCTCCTCACTTTGGCATCCTTTTGAGAAGGAAAGAGGCATTCAGGGGACAACCTAGTCCTTTCACAAAATGTCTCATTTAAAATGCTCATCAAAACCACATCGGCCTCCCAAACCATGTCTTTCAGAACCAAAGGGTCTCACAAGAGCAAGCTGTTCTGCTGAACTGATGTGTCCCAAATAAACAAGACGGCTGGCAAAACCACAGTATCCCAAGCAACCAAGGTGACTGGATAAACCAAGAAGTCCCACAAAACCACAATGGCTGGTGAATATAAGATGGCTGCCCCATGGGCGGGATGGTTGACAACCAACTCAGTGTTCATGCAGGCGAGGGAAGCCGGGGCCCTGTAGTCAGATGTTGGGCAGGTGGGTTCGCGGTGCCTTCTTGGTGTTCCCCTTGGGGAAACCATGGTTCTGGATGGGAGAGGGGTTCAGCCCTTGGGCTTGGATGCCCGCTGGTGGTAAGGGCTGTGACTGGAGATGGGGAAGACTTATCAGGGCCTGAGAGAAAAAGAGTAGCCAATCTATAGTGGTGCAAAACCCATTCATATACTCTGGCCTGAGGAATGTTTTACAATAGCAACAGCTCAGTCAAAATACATAACTTGAAAATATCAACTTTATAGTTCATTTGAATCAAATTCAGCAACAGCAGTTTTATTTGATAAAACTGACACTAGGATGATTCAGGTCAAAGTATGCAGTAGGAAACAGACAAAACAGAAGTCTCTCAGTGATGGATACAAAGTAACATGATATGAAAAAAATGCAAATGATATTACTGAGTGTGAGCTAACTTCTACCAAAACATTGACTTAAAGGAGGAATACCACAGCATGATTTAATGTCTTATTTTGATTAATGATGACTTGATGAAAATAGCACCCCCAAAAATCATCCCTTGATGAATGAGAATCAAAGCTGACAACTTTAACATAACAATACTATTGAAATCCATAATATCCCTTGGGACTCAACTGCAACACAATCACCAACATGGAAATGCTGGTATATAAACCAAAGGCAAACAGCGAAATACAACATTCATGCAAGTTATCACATGCAAAATGTTCGCAGATTCACAGGTGCTCTGGTGCATTTTACAATACTGAAATTTTAAAACATTCATTATAAAATATTTCCACAGTTGGAGAGCAATTTGGAAACCAAGAAAGCATTTAAAGTTTGTTTTTTTAATAAATGTGTTACAAGAAAATAAGCAGTAAGCACTGTTCGTGAACTTTTAACAGAACAACAGATAATAACTTCAATCTTATCCTTACATAAATACATGTAATATTGTTTTTAATTCTGTTTATTCTTGCACAAAGATTGCCTTTGTTGGTGTGCAATTTCTGGGGCTGCATGCAAACTGACCAAAGAATAGATTGAAAAAGGCCCTATGAATTATGATAGCTGAGTATGATCTGCTTGATGCAGACACATTCTTAACATCACAGTTCTTAATATTAATATCACATTCACACACATTCTCTTAAGGCACCTTCAAAGGTATTTTGACAATGGCCAGTGCGACAACATGTGCTTCCCGATAACAAAATTTAACCGCAGATTTTTACTGGCATAAATTATTTGTTTCCAGTTCCACCATTATGATGGACAGGTCTGCCAAATTAGCAGGGGTAGTGTCAGGCAGTCTGAATCCAGGTGAGTGAAAAGTCATAGTACAGAAATTGAGCATCTATCTCTTCATCATCTCTCCTAGTCACACAAATACACTGCCCTAGATCTGCAGAATTACAGTACACCCATTTCCCCTTTTTTTCTACCTGCACACAATACTTCCATTACCAGCCACAAGCTTCTTTGTACAACTGCAACAATATCATTTTATTTCAACAAAGCAGACATTACAGTTAGAAGTACTAAATGTATAACTAGCTCTGCTGCAAGATACACCACACAGATAGGACAAGATAATCACACAGACACCTGATTGAAAGGTTCTCGAATGGTTCACTTCAACTTAGCAAAGACTGTCATTTGTAGACCTTATAATAAATTCTGTTGCTATCACTCATCAGAAATAATCTAGCAAACACTAAAGGGATTTAAATGGGAATTTCATTTTAAAGAAAGAAAATAAAAAGACAAAAAGTACAAAAAGACAAAACACAACACCTAGCATAATAAATATGAGATGCAGCAGCTGTCAAAACTAAAGTGGTCATAACCACAAGTTTCAAAGAGTCCTCTTTGATGTAGCTATGGGAAAGTCAATAAATGATGCTGAAAAGCAGCAAGCTACTATGGAATACTACTACTACTTTTACTACCACTATGACTACTACTACTACTGCTACAATTACTACTACATGTACTACTACTACTATATCATGTACTACTACTACTGCTACTACCACAGTAGTTACAATGATTACTGCAGACACAGCGCAGAAAATAATAATGTTTGTTTCAAGGATGATAGAAAAATACTTTCAACAAATGTCAACCTATCTTCCAACAAATAGCTTATATACAGATGATGTGCAACAACGAGCATCATGCTAAACACTGGTAGCATGCGGCTGGCTAAACATGCATGCATAGATCACAGGCTGAGGATATACTTATTATAATGGTTGATTAATTAAGGTTTCCATGATCTAGGATAAAAATGAAGACAATGAACAGCCACAAAGGGATCATTGCCTCTGTCGAGTTTTTTTTTTTCAGACAGGAACCAGAGTTTAAAAGCATTTGTACAAGAGAGGACAGTTTCTCCTCCACATAGGACACAATAACCAAGAAAATTTTCCACAAAACTTCTGTTTTCATACTCACAATATTAAGGACCTGTAAACAATAAACAAAAAAAAATCCAACACATTGATTATTCACCTTCTTAATTGCAGAGACCAACTGATTTGGCAGAGAGGCAATGTTTAACTTTGGAGAGAAAATTCAGCAGTCACCTCTAAGATTTTGAAAGATGCATGTGGTGTACACTTGTACATTGGCTGTTCCAAAATCCCTATATGGCCTTTGATTATAATCACAACTGTTGTCATTGAAAATGCATGCAACAAGTTCATGCATCGGAAGA
>JAWQFJ010002256.1:91307-201307 GCA_034096865.1 Theodoxus fluviatilis
TCGAAATAAAGATGCAGTGCTAAACTGTGGAGGAATTCAGGAAGACTGAAAAGAAAAACTGCATTGTCATAGAGGATGCTACTAAGAGACTCGGTTCTTGAAGATCAGTGAATGGTTTCCTGCTCAAGACTGCTTCTGCTGTCACAACTGGGTCCAATCTGAAGGGCAAGGAATGGTAAATAACAGGGGAAAAGTATCATTTGGCAGTTTTGGAAGTTCACTGATTCTCTGTTTTCATGAAAATAGTCTCAAAGGGATCGTTGACCTGTCAATCTATTGGCATTTTCAAAGAAGAATTTGTCGATACTAGTACATGTATTTATATTTGCTCCAACAAACATTGCATCTAGGCACCCTGGATGTTATTTAGAACTATAAAAAGAAACTCTAGCACATAAGGTTATTTTCATACAAGCCTTTTGTGCATATCCTTGGTGAGGAAAACACACACACACACACACACACACACACACACACACACACACACACACACACACACACACACACACACACACACACACACACACACACACACACACACACACACACACACACACAACAATTCTACACTCTTTAAGAATAGATTAAAGTTTGTTTTATACAAGAATTTGAATATATATAATCCCCTCCATATTCTTCTTTTAAGTAATCTTCCGATGCATGAACTTGTTGCATGCATTTTCAATGACAACAGTTGTGATTATAATCAAAGGCCATATAGGGATTTTGGAACAGCCAATGTACAAGTGTACACCACATGCATCTTTCAAAATCTTAGAGGTGACTGCTGAATTTTCTCTCCAAAGTTAAACATTGCCTCTCTGCCAAATCAGTTGGTCTCTGCAATTAAGAAGGTGAATAATCAATGTGTTGGATTTTTTTTTGTTTATTGTTTACAGGTCCTTAATATTGTGAGTATGAAAACAGAAGTTTTGTGGAAAATTTTCTTGGTTATTGTGTCCTATGTGGAGGAGAAACTGTCCTCTCTTGTACAAATGCTTTTAAACTCTGGTTCCTGTCTGAAAAAAAAAAACTCGACAGAGGCAATGATCCCTTTGTGGCTGTTCATTGTCTTCATTTTTATCCTAGATCATGGAAACCTTAATTAATCAACCATTATAATAAGTATATCCTCAGCCTGTGATCTATGCATGCATGTTTAGCCAGCCGCATGCTACCAGTGTTTAGCATGATGCTCGTTGTTGCACATCATCTGTATATAAGCTATTTGTTGGAAGATAGGTTGACATTTGTTGAAAGTATTTTTCTATCATCCTTGAAACAAACATTATTATTTTCTGCGCTGTGTCTGCAGTAATCATTGTAACTACTGTGGTAGTAGCAGTAGTAGTAGTACATGATATAGTAGTAGTAGTACATGTAGTAGTAATTGTAGCAGTAGTAGTAGTAGTCATAGTGGTAGTAAAAGTAGTAGTAGTATTCCATAGTAGCTTGCTGCTTTTCAGCATCATTTATTGACTTTCCCATAGCTACATCAAAGAGGACTCTTTGAAACTTGTGGTTATGACCACTTTAGTTTTGACAGCTGCTGCATCTCATATTTATTATGCTAGGTGTTGTGTTTTGTCTTTTTGTACTTTTTGTCTTTTTATTTTCTTTCTTTAAAATGAAATTCCCATTTAAATCCCTTTAGTGTTTGCTAGATTATTTCTGATGAGTGATAGCAACAGAATTTATTATAAGGTCTACAAATGACAGTCTTTGCTAAGTTGAAGTGAACCATTCGAGAACCTTTCAATCAGGTGTCTGTGTGATTATCTTGTCCTATCTGTGTGGTGTATCTTGCAGCAGAGCTAGTTATACATTTAGTACTTCTAACTGTAATGTCTGCTTTGTTGAAATAAAATGATATTGTTGCAGTTGTACAAAGAAGCTTGTGGCTGGTAATGGAAGTATTGTGTGCAGGTAGAAAAAAAGGGGAAATGGGTGTACTGTAATTCTGCAGATCTAGGGCAGTGTATTTGTGTGACTAGGAGAGATGATGAAGAGATAGATGCTCAATTTCTGTACTATGACTTTTCACTCACCTGGATTCAGACTGCCTGACACTACCCCTGCTAATTTGGCAGACCTGTCCATCATAATGGTGGAACTGGAAACAAATAATTTATGCCAGTAAAAATCTGCGGTTAAATTTTGTTATCGGGAAGCACATGTTGTCGCACTGGCCATTGTCAAAATACCTTTGAAGGTGCCTTAAGAGAATGTGTGTGAATGTGATATTAATATTAAGAACTGTGATGTTAAGAATGTGTCTGCATCAAGCAGATCATACTCAGCTATCATAATTCATAGGGCCTTTTTCAATCTATTCTTTGGTCAGTTTGCATGCAGCCCCAGAAATTGCACACCAACAAAGGCAATCTTTGTGCAAGAATAAACAGAATTAAAAACAATATTACATGTATTTATGTAAGGATAAGATTGAAGTTATTATCTGTTGTTCTGTTAAAAGTTCACGAACAGTGCTTACTGCTTATTTTCTTGTAACACATTTATTAAAAAAACAAACTTTAAATGCTTTCTTGGTTTCCAAATTGCTCTCCAACTGTGGAAATATTTTATAATGAATGTTTTAAAATTTCAGTATTGTAAAATGCACCAGAGCACCTGTGAATCTGCGAACATTTTGCATGTGATAACTTGCATGAATGTTGTATTTCGCTGTTTGCCTTTGGTTTATATACCAGCATTTCCATGTTGGTGATTGTGTTGCAGTTGAGTCCCAAGGGATATTATGGATTTCAATAGTATTGTTATGTTAAAGTTGTCAGCTTTGATTCTCATTCATCAAGGGATGATTTTTGGGGGTGCTATTTTCATCAAGTCATCATTAATCAAAATAAGACATTAAATCATGCTGTGGTATTCCTCCTTTAAGTCAATGTTTTGGTAGAAGTTAGCTCACACTCAGTAATATCATTTGCATTTTTTTCATATCATGTTACTTTGTATCCATCACTGAGAGACTTCTGTTTTGTCTGTTTCCTACTGCATACTTTGACCTGAATCATCCTAGTGTCAGTTTTATCAAATAAAACTGCTGTTGCTGAATTTGATTCAAATGAACTATAAAGTTGATATTTTCAAGTTATGTATTTTGACTGAGCTGTTGCTATTGTAAAACATTCCTCAGGCCAGAGTATATGAATGGGTTTTGCACCACTATAGATTGGCTACTCTTTTTCTCTTCAGGCCCTGATAAGTCTTCCCCATCTCCAGTCACAGCCCTTACCACCAGCGGGCATCCAAGCCCAAGGGCTGAACCCCTCTCCCATCCAGAACCATGGTTTCCCCAAGGGGAACACCAAGAAGGCACCGCGAACCCACCTGCCCAACATCTGACTACAGGGCCCCGGCTTCCCTCGCCTGCATGAACACTGAGTTGGTTGTCAACCATCCCGCCCATGGGGCAGCCATCTTATATTCACCAGCCATTGTGGTTTTGTGGGACTTCTTGGTTTATCCAGTCACCTTGGTTGCTTGGGATACTGTGGTTTTGCCAGCCGTCTTGTTTATTTGGGACACATCAGTTCAGCAGAACAGCTTGCTCTTGTGAGACCCTTTGGTTCTGAAAGACATGGTTTGGGAGGCCGATGTGGTTTTGATGAGCATTTTAAATGAGACATTTTGTGAAAGGACTAGGTTGTCCCCTGAATGCCTCTTTCCTTCTCAAAAGGATGCCAAAGTGAGGAGCAGAAAATGAAGAGGTGATGATGGATTTGGGTCAGTGTTTGCAGAGACTGGACTGTGATGGGGACAAATTGTCATCATCAACAGTGGCGCATTTCGGACTTTCAACAGAAAGATTTCAAAGACATTGAATAGATATGATTGGTCTTTGTGGCCTTTTCGGCCTTTAATTTTGGGGGTAATAATAGATTGTCTTTTTTACCACCAAAGATCTTTTTTGTCAAAGCTGTGTAGCTACAAGAAGGTCATATGAAACATGATCTCTATTCAGATGGAAAAACCAGTCACATAGAATAGATCTATCAGGGATGTATCAAGAAAATGGAGTTGAATTTCTGAATGCAAAGGATAAGAACATTCAGACTGATGCATCTGGATTATGTATGGGAGCAGGATGTATGACACAGTGTCCTTAGAAAACTGCCTGTGTTGCAGAAAAAAGCATGGTGTGCAAAAATCAGTAAGTAAGCTATACGTTTGAACTGGCTCCATATTCCGTTACAACAGAAATTTAAAGGGAATCAAACTTTGGTTGTTGCAATGATAGCATTTAAGGTGGGGATGGAGGGTGGGGTATTTTTGTTTTTGCTTTAATTTTGAAAAAACAAAACAATTAACCAACTTAAACTTGAACCATGCACCAGAATGCAAAAATGTTCATTTTGAAGTGAACATTGAATAAGTTGGGCTGCCTTACTGACAAGGTTTCATGCTGATTGTCCTATTGGCATGTTCCACACTGCAAGAAATGTTGATTTGCACACTTGGCCTTTATGTAAGCTGTTGGGTGTTATCGTTGGATGTTTTGCAGTCTTGTGAACGTTTGACAACTTGCTTCATTCCAATGCAAAGGTGCAGACTAAAAGAGAATGTGACTGCAAAATTACTTTGCAAGAGCAGCAAAGCATTGGACCGAAGCACTGCCGCCTCTGTGTTTCAGGGCACTCAACTGAAATGGCAGAATCCTTGTGTTCTGGTGTTGGACTCAGTCAGTGTGATGTCGTCAAGTTTTGAAGGTAGTTTTAGATAAATGTCACAGTTGATAAAGTTTGTTATTCCTTCTGCCTTTCGTACTAAGACTGTCCTGCATTGCTTCCCAAACATGTTCATCCCATTCATATGAGCTGTGTGTGTTGCACTGTGTCTCCCATGCTTTATCTTTTCGTTTACACATGCATGGACATAATGATCCCCAAGCACCCTCTCATACCTACTGGCATGAAAATGCTTTTTTCTGCATGTACAGGTATGTAAGTCTGCACTTTCACACACAACCCTGAACATGTTTACATGCAGACAAACATGCTTTTCACAACTGTGGATTTACACATGTTCTGTTACATGTACATTAACTCCTTATACATGAGCAAGCACGCATATATTTACATGTACATTCACTTGTTAAACATGAGCAAGCATGCATATACTTACATGTGCATTCACTCATTAAACATGAGCAAGCACACTTATATTTACATGTACATTCACTTGTTAATCATGAGCAAGCATGCATATATTTACATGCACATTTACTTATTAAACATAAGTAAGCACATATTTACAGAAAGGCATGCATTGGCAGACAAATAAACATCAATAATAATAATAATAATGCAGACTATTTCTACGCACATACCTTAACTAATAGGCAAGCTCATGGCGTTTACAATGAGAAAGTCTACACTCATACAAAGCATTCTAACACTCGCACACTGTACAGTTGAAATAAAAGAAAAATTAAATACAGTCTGATTGCACCTGTGCATTAATTGGTTTAAAGTCAACATACATGTACATGCCATTTGGTAAACACATCGAACAAACATGAATGAAAGCAAAACATGAATACATGTATGTAATGAACTAGACACAAACAGTTTGTGTTCAATTGGAACAAAATCTTTGGGTCTGATGGTTTTAGGGCATATGTCTTCTTGGATGATGACTGGTACAAAACATTTTTCAGTGAAATACAATCAATGAAGGCTTATAGTTTGTCAGAATTATTGAAGCATTGACATTTTACAATATTTGAATCTCAATTCCATGGAAATCCTACCTTGGCTGTTGCCTTCATCATAAGCAATGTTGAACACTTGCTTCATTGATTCCAAAGTACTGTCTCACGGTAGAGATGTTGGTGAGTGGAAGTTGTGATTTTAATGGATCTGAAAGGTTTACTCTCAGTTTGCAGATCTGAATGAAATGGTGGTACATGTTTGAATCTAATTGTGTGATACATCTTTTCTTAATGAAAATACGCAATAGATTTGTTTAAATGAAAACATTGTTGAAAATGTTTATTTCTTGAAGGATCATTTCTTGATAGTGTTGTTGTTACCATTTTCTTCATGTGACTAAATGACCCCAAAAAAACACATTGGTACCACCCTTAATTTATCACTGACATGATTTTTTCATCANNNCATGAAGAATGTACACAGAAGAAAAAAAACAGTTACATCTGTCAAAACTGTGATTCAGACGACTCATATTGATGTGCTGATTATGTCACTGGCACATTTACACGTGTGTTTGCTTTGTTTGTGCAAGTACATGCCGTGGATACCATTAAATCTTTTTTATGTCCAATATCATTGTGTTAAAATCAGCCCCACGGCTTGTTACAACTTACCCCACATGTGGGGCAAGATGTAACAAGTAGGGTTACGTCAGTTTTGTTCACCTTGGAGACAATTAAACGATGCAGATTTGAACAATTGTTTCAGTTTCAACGTTAAAACGAATGTTTTAGTTTTGATTGATTGATTAAAGTTGCTTAAATGTTAAGCATGTAATGCGTGATGAGTCGTAATTTAAAAAATGTTACAACCAGCCCCGCTCTCCCCTACATACATATAAAACATACGACCCAACATTACGCAAATCACAAATAAGCAGTCAAGCAAAAATATACAAGTATGTACACAAATTTCCAAATCAAATGTAAAGAAGGCAGGGCGAGGACGGGGGGTGGGGAGATGGGGGGGAGGGGGGGGGGGGGGGAGGGGATCGAGTTGGAACATGTTTTTCTAACTAACTCGTTTAAAATATTGCTGGAACAGCTGTGTTTTAAGATTAGACTTGAAGGAGGTGATAGAATCGGAGTGTCTGACATGGTGAGGCAGTGAATTCCAAAGATGAGGGCCGTAGAATGAGAAAGAGCGGAAGGCTGCCATGAGATTTGCGATTGTAGTCACCTGGGATGAGGAGTCGGGTGTCAGCAGAAGAACGGAGTTGCGAGCAGGAATGTAACGAAAAATAAGTTGAGAAAAGTAGGCGGGAGCAGATTCAGTAAAGAAGTAGGAGCAGAAAAGTGCATGTTAACGGTTAATAAAATAGCTCTGCACATTGGAAAATTTTGTTTTGGTTCTCAACAGTTAGTGTATAAATTTCCGAACTATAATACATGTATGCATTTAGTAAATTTACTAAATTCCTGGCCACCTTCTTCAGGAATTCCCAATTTCCTTAAACTTTTAGTAAATTTGTAAATTCCCCGAGTGAAACGGTAATTAAGCAAATTTACTGAAAATTTCAGGAAATTAGTAAATTTCCTAGTTTTGTTAATTTACTGTAACATATGATGTATGAGAGTGGATGAGTCATGCGTGACTCTTGTGGCTAGTAGAGTAGAGAGAGGGATCGAGAGATCGAGAGAGAGAGAGAGAGAGAGAGAGAGAGAGAGAGAGAGAGAGAGAGAGAGAGAGAGAGAGAGCGATCGAGAGAGAGAGAGAGAGAGAATGAGAGAGAGAAATACTATAGAGTTTCTCAGTCTCACAGGTTCGCAAAATTCTTCCTCCATCATTTCGGCATTAATGGCATTGAATATGTCACAGTAGAAATGGCAATTTAGTAGGATTTGCAATCCTACTAGTAAGAATGGAAATTTCCATTCCTACTAGTAAGAATGGCAATTGCCATTCCTACTGGCGTTTTATCAGTAGAAATTGAAATTTCCATTTCTACTAGTAGGAATGGAAACTTTCCATTCTTACTAACCCAGTAGAAACAACAATTCAGTAGAAATTGAAATCGAAGTTTGGATTTGTACTCATGTTTCACTTATTGAACATCTGTTCGGTTTGTAACCAGAACATGGATTTGCGCATTGACTGTGATCATGTGAACACTTTTTATGAGACATTATAGCAGTTATTTCTACGTGGTGAACACAAATCTGATTGACTCTTATAATAAATGCACTGAATACTGGCTGCATATTTGAACACTGCTCCTCAAAAATTAAAAACAGCTCTACACATTGAACCAAGAACACTTCAGTCTGAAATTTGATAGGGACAAAGTCAACCATGGAGGATGAAGGACAGAGACAGAAATTTTACACCCTTTTGGAAGACCATATCAGCAGTCTTGCAGCAGCGAAAAAAGACAATTTCGTGTTTAGCCAGGAGAGATACAACAAGATTGAGAATGCCCTTTCCATGGGAAAAGGAAGCAAGTGCAGCGATGGAGCATACTTCAAATTCCGCTGTCAGAAGCAGTTCAAGCTGCAGCGCGTAGGTTCCAAGGATATTGTGTTTTGCGTCAAGACAAAGTGCCCATTGGTGACAAAAGATGAGCTGTTCAGCACCATAGGCAGATGCCATGCTCGTGTGGGCCACGGGGGACGGGATAAAACATGGACCGAGGTCAAGGAGAACTACGCCGGTGTGAAGCATGGAGCAATCGACGTGTTCTTGAAAACGTGTACAAGTTGTGCACAACGCCAGGTGCCGAAGCTGTTGCCATCGGGAAAGCCTATGATTAACTTGTGCTTTCTGCTCCGTGTCCAGATAGATCTGATTTATTTCCGGAGTAGGCCGGATAACGGCTTCCAGTGGGTGATGCATGCCAGGGATTGCTTCTCCAAGTTTAGCTGGGCATACGCCAGTCAAACAAAGTCAGCTGCAGAAGTGGCAGCCCATCTGTTTGACCTGTTTTGCACTTTTGGTCCCCCACGGATCCTCCAGAGTGATAACTGCCGTGAGTTTACAGCAAACGTCATCAGAGAGGTCTGCGAGCTCTGGCCGGGTATTTCCATCATCCGCGGACGCCCAAGGCATCCACAAAGTCAAGGTATTGCGATTTTGTCATCGGTGTATCTTATCCTACTATGAGATCAAATCTTTAGGAATTTAAACATGTGTATGAACAAGTAAAGATCTGGGGAACTTCTTTTGGTCCACTGTAAAATTTCGTCTTTTTAAAATTCTAGTAAAGCTCAAGCCTTCTAAAACAGAATATTACATTTGTCATTTTTGTAATCAGACTTTAAATGTTCCAGGTAAAAATTTGAAACAAACGTCTTTGATAAGACAGAATGTCGTTATAATGTTTACAGGATGTGTGGAAAGAGGAAATGGTGACCTCCAAATCAAGCTTGGTAAGTGGATGGACATTCACGGTACAGAGTGGACCAAGGGCTTGAAGCTGGTCGTTCACTCAATGAACACATCCATGTCTGGCACAACAGGAAGGACTCCCTACGAACTAGTGTTTGGACAGAAAGCACGTTCAGACCAAGGTGTGTGGGAAGAACTTGCAGCACAAGGAGTTCTGAATGAAGAAGATTTGCCAGAGGAGTTTGTTGAAAGGTTGAATTCCTCACAGCAGCCCGGTGAAGAAGCAGCGGGCGTGCAGCCAGTCGACGGTGACGGTTCCGTGATGCAGCCTGGTGATGGTTCCGTGGTGCAGCCTGGTGATGGTTCCGTGATCCAGTCTGGTGATGGTTCCGTGATGCAGCCTGGTAATGGTTCCGTGATGCAGCCTGGTGATGGTTCCGTGATGCAGCCTGGTGATGGTTCCGTGGTGCAGCTTGGTGATGGTTCCGTGGTGCAGCCTGGTGATGGTTCCGTGATGCAGCCTGGTAATGGTTCCGTGATGCAGCCTGGTGATGGTTCCGTGATGCAGCCTGGTGATGGTTCCGTGATGCAGCCTGGTGATTGTTCCGTGATGCAGCCTGGTGATTGTTCCGTGGTGCAGCTTGGTGATGGTTCCGTGATCCAGCCTGGTGATGGTTCCGTGATGCAGCCTGGTGATGGTTCCGTGGTGTAGCCTGGTGATGGTTCCGTGGTGTAGCCTGGTGATGGTTCCGTGATCCAGCCTGGTGATGGTTCCGTGATGCAGCCAACGGACAGAACAGTTGGGCAGGATGTAGAGGACTGCAGCAGTGGAGCACAGGCTGGTTCACAGTCAGATGTTTCCAGTCTATGGTCAACTGATCTGGTTTACACCCTCGAAAACTCGGTGCATTCTCCACGCTCTGGTACTTCTGGCACGAGCACAGCAGGCCTAAAGAGGGGGAAAGAATGCTTGCTTCTATTTGACAATCACATTGTTGGTGCTGGGACAGAACACACAAACAGAGAATATGTGCATGGTGTGAAAGTTGATCCACGTTCTCATGTTGCTGTGTCAGTTGACGAAGTATTTGTTTCCACTTTTGTTCCAACCGAGGCAAATCCCATGAAAGAACCTCTTGAAGTTGGTCAGATTGTCCTCTGGAAAAAGAGTGCCATAGTGGAAAATGAAGATGCTGGTTCTTTGCATAGAGAAGGGCGACTAGAGGCAAGAAAAAACTACCTGAAAGCAGCTAGGCGGCAGGAGACTAGATACCAAAAGAAAGTGAAACAAATCACAAAATCTTTCTCAAGAGGCTGCACTGTCGGTGTGAGAATTCACAGCGCAGATAGGACAAACACAGATGTTCGCTTGCTAACATGCAAGATTTCAGACACAAAGGAATCTGAGGATTCCGTCATGTATAAAGTGTACTGTCCTGCAGGCATTATCAAAAACTGGTTCCATGGAGAGGAACTCGTAGACATGAACAGCATCGTATTTCCACCTCTGAACGATGTTGATCCACATGATCTCCTAGAAGTGACCTTAATTCAGGCATCCCGAGCATCAACAAGATGGCAGAACAAACCCGTGGCAAGGACAGTTTGCCAATGCAAGGAAGCTTGTCAAACGAAAAGATGTCCATGCAAAGGCGCGAAACTCTCCTGTTGTACCAAGTGTCACCCAAAGGGCACACAGTGCAAAAATGTAGAGAGCTGATTATGGAAGTATGCCAGTGTCTGTGATGGTTGTGGAAGTGTGCCAGTGATTGTAGAAGTATGCCAGTGAATGTGGAAGTATGCCTGTCTGTGATGATTGTGGAAGTATGTTGTGATGAGATGGGACTGCTTATTATTTGTTTATTGATTTTGAAAAGGCACACAGTGCAAAAATGTAGAGAGCTGATTGTGGAAGTATGCCAGTGTCTGTGATGGTTGTGGAAGTGTGCCAGTGATTGTAGAAGTATGCCTGTCTGTGATGATTGTGGAAGTATGTTGTGATGAGATGGGACTGCTTATTATTTGTTTATTGATTTTGAGTTCATCTTCTTTATGCTGATACCTTTAGCTTTATTAATAAAGAGAGTGTCATCTGATTGATACGCTGTGTGTACACACAAAATGTGTGTTGTTTTATATCTGAATGACTGCTTTAAATCAAAGACAAGAACAAAGCCGCAAGACAATCAAATATGTCAAATGAGAATACTTTTTTTAATATGTCAACTTTTTCTCTCTCCTAAATCAACCATAACAAACATTTTTTCATTGCACACAGTTCATAATGACACGACACAGATCACCTAATGTTACCTCATAACTGTTAATTCAAGTTGGCACGAGACAGAATGGAGAATTTCAATTTCTACTGAATTGTTGTTTCTACTGGGTTAGTAAGAATGGAAAGTTTCCATTCCTACTAGTAGAAATGGAAATTTCAATTTCTACTGATAAAACGCCAGTAGGAATGGCAATTGCCATTCTTACTAGTAGGAATGGAAATTTCCATTCTTCCTAGTAGGATTGCAAATCCTACTAAATTGCCATTTCTACTGTGACAAATATATCGAAATTAATATATATAAAATATTGATCGAGCACATTCCACAACGCGCATCTATGCTAAATTGGCCGATTTCCCCCATGTTTCGCCATTATTAGGTTCGGTTTTTGTTGTAACCGTAAACAGTTGATTCACAACGAGGCTGGCGAGGACTAGACGCCCACATCTTCGTATTGCCCGAAGCTTTCTACCGTTCTTCCTAACGTTTTTCAAAATGCACGAGGGTCAAGGAAGGTATTTCTGGTTTCTTTATTTACCATTTGTTGATCGTATTTGGAATTGTGTGCGCAGAATGGTATGTGAATTTAACATTAATGATTTTTTTGTAAGTAGGTTGAATGCAGCCATTGTAATAACGGACATTTTGGACATGATCTAGCCTCGTGGCCACTACTGTTGCATGGCTCCTCGCATAGTTACACTAATGTTATTGGATCAGGTAGCTATAGCAATCAAAATCTAGCGCTCTTCCTGTATGGATGTGATAGCTTCTTCATCGACTTGGTCATCTATTATTACAAGTACATTTTCAGTTTCGTGTGCCATGCGTAGTCTTGAGTAGCCTTGACCAACATCGGAATAAAAATTGCTCGAGGGCTAAAGTCTAAGATTGAGGTGATAGTCCGATGTCTAGAACGCGCTTAACGAACTGCAAGGAAAAGGATGGAAAACGACAGATTCATTCGGTTTCCTTTACTGCATGAGTATTGGGTATTTAGAAACATACAAATTTGAATGCGGATATGAGAACCTTCCTTCAAGGAAGATTCTTGCACTTGCACTTGCAGTGATTGCTCGCATTCATATTGTGGGTCAATCTGACATAAAACCCGGAACTAATGTTACGTTTTGTTTTGGAGCTGTTGCTCTGTGAACAAGTAACTCCTTTATTTTCGCCTTCAAATACAATTGATTTCTCAATTTTACATCTCCCATAATGACTTAGATAACTGTTTAGTAAACATGGACACACTTTTTTGTTTTTCCATTTTTGGCCCATTTTTTAAATCCGGGTCATGATTCTCCCAACCGACAGAACATGATTAGGACATGTTCATGCACTTGTAACGACTCATGCATTCCCACTGAATCCCATAATGGATTTGTCTTAGATTGGCCCCTTACAACGAGAAAGATGTCACTTCAGCGAGCTGTGTAACTAGTCCACTGAAGCTAGTGAAGGAGGAAGGAAATGGGTATTGTGTTGTACTGTACTGTTAGGAGACACGTCAGAACATGCCTGTCTCTTCTGAATGTATATATATATAACGGGACTTGGAGACATTATGCAACACTAACTTCTTAAAATTTACGATAAAGCACAGACAAACGTGGGCACACATGCACACACACACTCTCTGGTTATGGTAACGCCGTCACACAAAAATATGGTCAGCAGGCTTTTTGGTGTTTTTTTGTGCTAAGGAGGAGTATGAGACTGCACATTAGTGTGTGATTTAAGATATGTCATGTATACAGGAAATCTGAACATAAATCAAAATTGCTCATTCACTGAAAATGTGTTGTTACTGAAATAGTTCACATAGGAAAGATGAAAAAAAAAAGTTCAAGGTAGATCTACCATAACCACTTTTAAATTTTTTAAATAATAGTTCCCCCCCCCAAATTCAAAATGAAAAATGCATATAAGTTATTATAACATAAATATTGTAACGTTAGAAAAGTGGCTCATAAAAAATATTCCCCCCCCCCCCCCCCCAAACAAAAAAACAAAAAACAAACCAGAATCAGCGAAACATGTAATGTTTAACATTTTCCCAGAGTAAAGATGGTGGTGCATTTTTTCCTGCCTATTTAGTAAAATCATAGTATTCATACACACACACACATGCACACACATTCTGTTTCTGGTTAAGTACTCCCCTGTGGATTCCGCGTAAGAATTGACCCAATTTTTTTCCATACATGATTCGTAAGAGTCGAATAACTAGGGATACTGTGACGTGATTTTCATTCACTCTAAACTGTACTAGTGATGATCATGCTTAGTGGCCTTACATAGATTGCAGGGGCTGATGGGCCGTTAAACTCTATCCATCCATTCTTGTTTAGTAAAGATGTATTACTCCCACCATAACATTAATTGGGAAATACTATTAGATGATCTGGTTCTGGGTACACCATTTTCCGGTGTTCTTGTTGAATATGTAGTTCATTAGATAGGATCTAACTGCACCAGCAGAGGAGGTTGTATGAACAAATTGCTCCAGGATTTCATTTGATCCCACCAATATGTGATGTGATGGATGTCTGATTAATTCTGGAGTATGCAGATTGATTACGTTTTTTGTTTGGTTTCTATTGGAGACACTCCAGATCACACTCCCGATCAAGATCAAGATCTCCTGCTCGAGAGCGCCGATCTCGCTCTCGCTCCCCCAGGCGGCGAAGAAATATCCAGGTCAATTCAAAGAGGGTATACATCAGCAACATTCCATATGACATGAAATGGCAAGACATCAAAGATCTATTCAGAAATGAAGGTAAGGTCATACATAAGTCTGTCCCACAGTTGCTGAGAATGTCCATGAAGTTTTGATGTATGTGATCCCTTTGCTCAAAACTTGGGAAATCATTGAACGAAGTGAATTGGACAAAGAAATGAAAAAAGTTTCCATAGAATGCTGAGAACTTGTTTATCCTTTTCACGTTAAATTTGTGACTATATTACTTGAAAGTATTAGAAGAAATATACTGTTGTCCATAGCACTAATGTGTTGAAAGTTACCCAAACTGTTTGCGTTGTATTGCAGTTGGTGAGGTTGCCTATGTGGAGTTGTTTGAGGGACCAGATGGCAAGCCCAGAGGCACAGGGTAAGAGATTCTGAATTCATAGGGTGGTATTTTTCTACAACCATTTGTTCGAACTTTTACATGGTGAGGACAACAATATATACATGTTTTTGTGTAAATTTGTTTATGTTTTCTAAAGCTCATGTGAGTAGTTAGCCTCTTGTCTTTTTAAAAGTTTTTTTACTCACATGCGAAGCAAAGTGAGTCTATGTTACTGTACTCACCCGTTTCGTCCGTCCGGGCGTCCGTTTAAAACTTTAACGTTGGATTTTTCTCAGAGACTATTAAGTCTATCAATACCAAATGTGGCATGATGGTGTATGATGACAAGGCCTCAAAGAGCATACATAGTGACTTGACATTGCTTCAAGGTCAAGGTCGCAGGGGCCATAAATGTTGTCTAAAAAACAGCAATTTTTAATATTTTCTCTATTTTCTCTGAAGTTTTTGAGATTGGATACCTGACCTATATATGGTATATAGGGCAAAGTAATCCCTATATTTTGATACCAGTTTGGTTGACCTTGCTTCAAGGTCAAGGTCACAGGAGCTCTTCAAAGTTGGATTGTATACATATTTTGAAGCGACCTTGCCCCTGAACTATGGAAGATAACTGTTCCAAACTTCATAACATTGTAGTACACATATTATACTTTCATCATGAGACACATTTGGTCACATATCATCAAGGTCAAGGTCACTTTGACCCTTATGAAATGTGACCAAAATGGGGTAGTGAACCACTAAAAGTGACTATATCTCATGGTAGAAAGTGCCAATAAGCACCATTGTGCTTCCTATGTCTTGAATTAGCAGCTTTGTGTTGCATGACCTTGGATGACCTTGACCTTGGGTCAAGGTCACATGTATTTTGCTAGGAAAAATGTGTAAAGCATTTCTTAGTGTATGATTGCTAGGTGTAGTTGTTTGACCTTGACTTTGAGGGGCACCTGAAGGTCAAGGTCATGTAAAGGTCAAGGTCAATCATGTGAGTCGTATGGGCTTTGCCCTTCTTGTTTGATTTGTCTATTCACTTATTTATTTATATTGTTTGTTTGTTTCTTTATTTATTTATATCTGCTGAGAATGTGAATGGTGAATTGATGCAAGTAACTGATGAAAAAGCTGCAGGAAGGTTTAGATTTTGATTAATACTTGTGACTTGAATTTTCCAGGGTGGTCGAATTCAAAGACAAAGATGCTGCAAGGGATGCCATAGAAAAAATGCACAGATACAAAGTGAAGGATAGATACATAGTTGTGCGAGAGGTAAGCCTTTTACAACATTTTCTTTGCAATAAGTAACTGAGTCTATAATGTCAAGTTAGTCATTAATGTCATGAATACAGCCATTGAGTCTTGTTTACTTAACCATTGGTTAGGCTTTCTACAGTAGGTGCACACTCTTGGGTTACCTATTGATGCATTTTCAGCTATGCACACATATTTCTGTTATCTTTTATCTTTATTTCCCCATGACAGTGAGGTATGGACTCAAGACAAGTTTACAAATCTGCATCAAATCTTGTGAAGACAACTGTTATGCATCACCATTACCTGGTGCTGAGTTAATGGTATCTTGTAGCTGTGTTTTTGTGCTGCTAGTTTCTGAATTGTCGTCATTCACATTTCAATTTGGGACTCCAATGGCATGGACTTGTTGTACCAGAGACTTTCTACCTCCCTCTATTACAGGAACGTGAGAGTGACCGCATGGCTGCCAACATGGGCATGGGGCCCGGGGGTGGAGGGGGCAGCGGAGGGGGGATGGGCCCCCGGGGCATGGGCCCAGGGCCAGCCATGGGGCCCTCCATGGGGCCAGGGGGAATGGGTCCTGGAATGGGGGGCAGCATGATGGGGGGAGGAGGAGGGGGAGGAGGAGGAGGTGGTGGTGGTGGTGGTGGTGGTGGTGTCAACAACCAGATCCTGCAGCAGCTCAACATCGATGGGCCCATCACCAACACAGTTTTTGTAGCCAATGTAAGTGTCCTGGACTTTTCTTGCTATTGTTCCTAGTCCATGTCTCTCTCTTATGTCATTACGATCCTGGTGGTTTTGATCAGCCTTGTGTGTGTCATGTGTAGTGTGTGAGAGAGTGAGAGAGAGAGAGGGAGGGACGGACTGACAGATGGATGGACATATTTTTTTTCAATTAAGCTGTAAAGCTGCTCCCTTGTAGTGGTAATCAATCATTCGTGTGTTTGATATGCTGATTGCTTACATGGTGGATGACCTGCTTGACAGCAACTTGACTTGGATGCTGTTCTGACAGCTGGACTACAAGGTTACCTGGAGGAAGCTGAAGGATGTTTTCCAGCTCGCTGGCAATGTCATCAAGGCAGAAATCAAGGTTGACAAGGAGGGCAAGTCCAGAGGAATGGGCACAGTACAGTTTGAGCATCCCATGGAGGCTGTCCAGGCTATCTGTATCCTTGTGTGGTTCGTTCACTTTGCATGGTCTTAGCCTTTTTAGATATGACCACAAGTCTGCATAATGATCTGTGAGCAATTTCAGCTCATCATCGTGATTATTGTAAAATGTATGGCTGAAAACCATAGATAACATTGATACTTATCAACTACAGGCAAACTCTATGCAATCACTGACAAGGGGCTGTATCCTACTGAACACACTCAATTGATTTAGTGACTTAGCTAACAGAGTAAGGCATATTCTGTCCCCAATTTGATGATTAACTCAATGACGATGCACCGCATCATATGATGAGGTGAGATGAGCAACAGTTTACAACGCATCTCATCATATGATGCGGTGCTTATGTAAATTTCTTGTGCGTGTTGTGAGGGGCTCTTAACCAATCGAGGTAGTCTAGTTCTCTTATAAGATAGTGAGGAACATTGTAGATCGTCTGTGTCTCTGAATTTGAAGAGGATAAGGCACTGCCAGACATGTTTACACATGGGGCAAGGGGGCGATTCCAACGCTAAATCGCAATGGCGTCGCAGCAGGACGATGAGGATTTTGTTGAAATCGCTATGAAAGAAGGATCAGATAAGAAGGACGGTGTGCTCATTTTTTCCGAAGAGGACAAAGATGAAAAAGATGCAGTTTTAGAGGAGCAGATCCTAGATATAGTGCACGAACTGCTGACCGAAGAAGAGGAATCAGAAACTGATCCATACATGTTGTCAGCTGAGCAAGTCGGCCTCCCTTCAGCCGAACTACAAACAGGCACGCCAGTCGGTACCCATCTTTGTTGCAATACTATATTCAAAATAAAAATGAGAGAATGACATTGATCTACAAGGATAAAGGAGACAAAGAGCTTTCTAATGATGGCAACAGTTTTTCCATTGCTTGATTAGTATGTTTTCAGCAATTTCTGTAAAAATGCCCCAAAACATGCGTCTCCAGTCAATACGAGCTAAAAATAGTGCCGTCTTCAATGAGTTAATCATCTCTTCAGATCTGTACTTTAAAAAGATATTATTTGTCTACCTAAGAAAGGTAGCTGATTTTGTTGTTGCTCAGATGCCATGATTAGGAAAGGTGTATGCCAAAGATTAACAGTGCTTAATTAGGAGAGTGTGCCTTGAAATTTCCCTCTGAGAGCCAGCTAGTTTCTTTTGGCAAATAAGATAATGGTCCTTTTAATACTTCAGAGACTCTCTGTTAAACACAGATACAGAAAAATATATGTACTCTTTTGCACATGGTAGATTTGAATATTTAGAATGAATTAGTAGGGATGTGTTTTTCATACCACTCTATCATTAGTGAGGTATTTGTTAACCCTCTGGACGCCGTTAATTTTTCACATTTTTTACTCCCTGCAGCCAGTTATTTTCTGGACATGCCCCAAAACCGAGACCCCTCTTCTGTTAAAAAATATACAATTATTTTATTCTTTGCTATAGAGGCAAAATTGTTCGAGGAAAGATGGAAAATTAAATGCTCTCTCTGATAGACCCACTGAAATTTATGTCCATGCAATACAATATGATAAGAAAAAACAAACTGAGACAACACAAATAAAAAATGGGTCGAGTGACAGGCTGCCACTGACTCACTCGAGAATAAATTCCCGCATCACTTCCTTTCTTCGCCCTCACTTGACCAGCGTAGCGATTCGTTTCGTCGACCATCAAGTCAACGACTTCATCGTTGAAATAGAGATGAAAAGCATCCGATTCCGATATGTCGTCAGGCACATGTTAAGGAGAGTCCATGGTCTGGCACTCCAGCAACCATTAGTGGTCATACGCAGACGGAATCTTGGACTGGGCTGGTTCAACTTTGATTTTGTCATCAGAGTCACTGTCTGTGGCAAACTCAACCAAATCTTTCTCTGTGAAGCCATGAAATTCTTCTTCCGAGTCAGAATCAAACAATATTTCAAAGATTCACTCTTCATCAGGATCGAGCTCAGCCATTTTTTGGCCAGCGTGCACAATCGAAATCGCGCAGCAGCGCGTCTCCCTCGATCGGTAACTTCAAAATTCTCTCTAAATTCGCGCACTTGCAGTGAAAAAATATGTCGACTGTTATTATGAAAGCGAGGCTCTTCTGTGCAGTCTCCATGCGTAGAGAGCTCTCACAATTACAAGATTCATAGCAAACGGCGCCAGATTCAAACATGCCTATCAGTCTGTCGACTATAACTGCCGACGGCTGGGGGGGGGGAGGTAACTGCGTCGGCGGTTATGAATGCTGACGGCGCGCAGAGAGTTAATAGTGGGAAAAGTTAGTGTTAAAGCTAAGATGGAATGCCAATTTCTTGTTTCAAGAATCTGGAGTGGAGGTAATGGTGATGCTAGTGGAAACTAGCTGTAAGGAGGTGATGCCACTACAAACTATAGAGAGGCACTGAGGTAATTGCAAAGAAGCAGGTCACACTAGAGGGCAGCACTGTGTGTTATTCAAGGCAGATTGAAAGCAGTTTCTTGACGAATGCAGCCATGTTCAATGGGCAGACCCTGTATGAGAGGAACATGGTGGTGCGGATGGACAAAGTGCAGGACGACAGACCACCACTACCTCCCAAGCTCCCAAGTAAGGCCAGGCTGTCTTCTGTGTGTGTGTTTTGTGCCTTGGAATGGACGGGTGCTCTTTTCTTTGCTTCTTGATGGCTATTTCATAATCCATGTTTAGGCCTATCATTAAAAATTCATCCCCTCTCTCCCTTCCCCCATGTGGAGCAGAAGTGTACTGTGAGAAGGGACTGAGATTTGTTAGGGCCAAATTCTTAACTCTCTTAACCCCAGAAGTCCCACTGTGGCTCTTCTCTCTCCTGCATGTCCCGCAGGATACCTGTCTTACACATGTGAGAGGGATTTGGGAAGGGGATTGGGATGTAGGGCCTGCACATTATAATAGATTCTTAGCTATTCTTATGCCGATTATCTGAGTCTCAAGGAAAGGTGAGTATCATCTGTGTGTGAGACATACATGTATGTTGTCACGAAGAAGAAAATTAAACTTGTATGGAAAAAAGAATTGTCCACCATGACCTTCCTGAATAACATACTGGGTCCTTGACCATATGGGATAGCATGGATTGTAGACAAGGGTGAGACAACTTGGATTTTTTTTCTGTCTCTGACTCGCCTGAGATTCAGAGTGTAGCTGTGCTGAAGATAAAATGTCGGCGAGATTTGGGAAGGAGTTGGGGTTGAGGGAGCTATTCTCGTATTTTGAATTGTTAATGCCAATTATCTAAGCCCCACAAGAAAGATGTTTATTTACTTTGAGAGAGAATTTATCATGAGGAAGAAAATATGACTTGTCTGAGAGAAGAGAAAGCTTTTTATGATTTGATTTTTATGTCAGGTACCTGTGGACTTAAATAGTTATTTGTGTTGTGCAGAGTGTGACATGGTGTATGTAATGCAGGGTGAATGGAGTGGCTTGAAGGGTGCATGGTGTGTGTTGCTGACAGCCATGGCACTGTGGGTTTGTGACTGTGTGGCCTGACCTACAGGCTGGTTGGTTGGAATGCTCAAGCTTTGTGTGCCTTGCAGGTGGCCTCAAGTCCATTGGCATGGGTCTTGGATTGGGTGGTGCTCCTGTGGCCAATTTCAGTGGCATGGGCAGCCAGGGTGAGTCTATTAACTTGGCCCCTCTGTGACCTTCTAGTAAAACAAGTCTATCATGTAATTGTTTCAATGCCCTCTGCATCTGTTTTTCCAAGTGTAGCCATTGAATATTTTTATTATTCAATCTGTTTTTCAAATAAAGCCCCTATAGGAATTGAATCCCCGTTTGCCACTAAGCAGCATCCGGTACATGCCTTGTTGCATCCAGTCAGGCCTGGGAACTGTTCCCAGGATTCCCTTGTTTGTTAGGCTTTCAAGTCATCTTCATGTGGGTTGGGGGTTAAAAGAATAAACCCACGCCTGCCTGCATGATTTTTAAGAGGCGAATAACTAGGGACATCGTAACTTGAATTGCACTTACTTGGAACTATGGTAGTTGTTTTTATGCTTAATGGCTATAGCTGATAGGATGTAAAACTCCATCCAACATCCATCTGACTAAGCCATGCCCAGGGTTCGTACAGGTCATGGAAAACCTGGAAAGTCATGGAATTTGATTTTTCATTTTCCAGGCCTGGAAAGTCATGGAATTTCAACTTAGGTCATGGAAAGTCATGGAATTTAAGAAAGAAAAAAATGAAAGAAAAAAGACGTTTTCTAGGCTGTGCTTCGCGCAATACTCTCAATCTAATTTTAAACGCTGAGCACGTCAGGAATACGTGCCCTTGCATCCCATTGGTTAATTCTGAAGGCTCGTGTGCCTTCTGCTTCCTGATTGGTTCTTTGGCTAGGTGACCTCGTTTCATTTCCACGCCAGTCCGGTCAGTTGGTTCAAACGAGGACAGAGTGAAAAGAGATTGTTTTGTTTGTAGTGCAGTGTTTCTTTGAGAATCAGATTATCATCATGCCTGGAAAGTGTCGCTTTCAAGACTCTTGGACAGGAGTCCCTGAATACCGTGAGTGGGTCATGCGAGCGAGAGTGGATGGGATGGCAAAGTGCCGATTTTTTGAAAAAGACTTGATGTATCCAACATGAGAGCGGCAGCGTTGAAAAGCCACATGAAAGGTGTCGCGCACCAGGCGCATGCTAAAAAACACCAAGAAGAAAAGAGCAAACGTCAAACACGAATATCAGATTTTGTTCAAACTGCAAAAAATGCTGAGACAGTGCTTCAAAGGTGGTGGTTCCAGCTGGCGCTGCTACGCCGGTCGAAACTAGGCCTGCACCCACTGGCAGTGGCAGTAGATCTACTGGGATTGACACTTTCTTGACAACAGAGGACACACTGAAAGCAGAAATTTTGTGTACTTTGAAAATGGTCATCTCCCACTTCTCATTCTCCAGTACCAAAGGAATGAACGAGCTGTTCCGTCGCATGTTTCCCGACAGTGTCATCGCCTCCAAGTTTGCCTTGAGTAAAAGCAAAGCCCGGTACTTGACAACTTTTGGTCTGGGGCCACATTTCTTAGACATGCTCAAGGCAAAGGCCCGGTCTTCTGATTCTCTGGTGCTGCTCTTTGATGAGTCCCTGAATGCTGAACTTCAGAAAAAACAGCTGGATATCCATGTCCGATTTTGCTATTTACCATTTGGCGCTGGATCGAAATGGCGACCGCATGACTGTTTCAAAATGGTGCCGTTTCTAACGTAATTTGGTCAAATATAGTTCTGGTTTAATTAGAATAGCTTAAATATATCATATTCAAGAAGGGGATAATGATATATATGCTCATTTCAAAGCCATTTCGAAGACATTAGCGCCATTTTGGCATTTCGGTAAATAGCATGACCGTCAAAATCACACAAGTGACAATGGCGAGTAAGAGCATGTGAGTCGTATGGGCTTTGCCCTTTTTGTTTTAAACTAGTGGTAGGATTCCGTGGTAATTTGCATCAAATCTTTGCGCTACTACAGTACTAGCCAAAATGCACTCGGCAATACCACTTTACTTTCATGGCTAATTGTGGACAATCCACAAAATATTGTGAATAAAAACAAGAATGAAAGTTGTTTATGAAGCAGAAGGTTTCAAGAACATGTGTCGTGTAGTTTTGTGTTATCCGTCTTATTTCCGCTGAGAACATACCAGCCGATTACGTTAAAAAAAACACCCTCCGCCACTACCGACTCGCGGTGGCTCGACGGAGTTTGCATTTCGCGACTCGGGTTGGTCTCTTCTAAACACTCGTCCGTCGAAGTTTCTCATTTGATCAAGTTGAAACTTTACTACTCATTAGAAGAAAGATTGCTCTTTCATTCGGTGTATGGTTGAACTTCCGGTGAAAATCGAAAGACGAGTTATGGATGAAAGTTCGAACGTCATTGGACATTTTGTTAAAATTTGCTCACTCCCGCTTTTCCGATCAATTTCGTAGTCACCCTCGGATTCTACAAGATTTCCCCCTTCCAACGCTATATTCGATGTTAATGTACGACAAATCTACTTTTTGTCTAGCGCCCGGTTTGTGCGCTTGAAAGGAGAAAACAGGCGGAAATTTTCCACCTGTTTGTGTGTACATCGGACCGCAATGGCGTTGTGTAGACGCGTGCTCGATTACCACATTCAGCGTGCGTTAATCGTTGAAGCACCAGACAATTTGGGACAAAAGTATCATCATTTTAAGGAGTACATGTTTGAAAATTTTCTGCATTTGTCAGTTTTTGACTCACATGCGAAGCAAAAGTGAGTCTATGTACTGAGCCGTGTCGTCCGTCCGTCCGGGCGGGCGTCCGTCCGGGCGGGCGTCCGTCCGTAAAAAACTTAAACGTTGGATTTTTCTCGGAGACTATTAAGTCTATCAACACCAAATGTGGCATGATGGTGTATGATGACAAGGCCTCAAAAAACATACATAGTGACTTGACCTTGCTTCAAGGTCAAGGTCACAGGAGCCATAAATGTGGTCTCAAAAACAGTCATTTTTCACATTTTCCCAATTTTCTCCCACGTTATTGAGAATGGCGACCTTAGCTACAAGTGGTATATAGGTCAAAGCAAGCCCTATCTTTTGATACCAGTTTGGTTGACCTTGCTTCAAGGTCAAGGTCACAGGAGCTCTTCAAAGTTGGATTGTATACATATTTTGAAGTGACCTTGACCCTGAACTATGGAAGATAACTGTTTCAAACTTAATAATTATGTGGGGCACATGTTATACTTTCATCATGAGACACATTTGGTCACATATCATCAAGGTCAAGGTCACTTTGACCCTTATGAAATGTGACCAAAATGGGGTAGTGAACCACTAAAAGTGACTATATCTCATGGTAGAAAGTGCCAATAAGCACCATTGTGCTTCCTATGTCTTGAATTAACAGCTTTGTGTTGCATGACCTTGGATGACCTTGACCTTGGGTCAAGGTCACATGTATTTTGGTAGGAAAAATGTGTAAAGCATTTCTTTGTGTATGATGTCATTGGTAGGTTTAGTTGTTTGACCTTGACCTTGAAGGTCACCTGAAGGTCAAGGTCATATAAAGGTCAAGGTCAAGCATGTGAGTCGTATGGGCTTTGCCCTTCTTGTTGAATCAATCTGCTGTAAAAATAATAAAAAGAATTAGATTTTTTTTTTTACAACGGGTGTATTGTGCGTGAGTTTGGTCGTGCGCCATACACTTTTCTCTTTAAAATTGTCATGTAACACAGTACGCTAGGTCATGGAAAATGTTGTTGAAGGTCATGGAAAGTCATGGAAAAGTCATGGAATTTTGTATCTAAAAACCTGTACGAACCCTGCATGCCACTTTTACGTGGCTACTCATCAATGGAAACCAGTTGTAGCTTTGTAACTGTTCTGCCCTTGATTTCTTCCCTGCCTTAGATTTCTCTGTTTCTAAGTACAGGATTTATTGCCTTTTACTGTTTCTATGGCAAACCTTATTTCTTTTGTCTCATTGTTCCTTGTTCCCAGAAAAGGGGAGGGGGGAGTGTCACTTTGCTCAATTTTTGGCTTGCATAGTATTACAGACACCCAATTGATTTTACTTGAATGCTATGAGGTAACAATGTTTGCTGTCTTCTTGAAGCTCAGAAATTAATTTCTGAACAGTTGCGTAAAAAGTGTGTGTCCTGAAAGTAAGATTTTAATCAAATGTAGCTCATATTGTTGCAAACTGAGATGTTGAAACCATAGTAGACTTTTTTTTCAACAAGTGAGCTGTAGCAAGAATACAGAAGGGTCCCCTTGTTTTTGCTGACAATAACACTGTGTTTGTTGCTCTCCCTAACTCATGATGAAGTGCCTAGGAATGAATGGGAAAACATCGTCTTTGTCTTTGCAGGAGGCATGGGTGGGATGAGCAGCAGTGGCATGGGGATGGGTGGGATGGGGATGGGTGGTATGGGGGGTGGTATGGGGGGTGGTATGGGGGGCATGGGCACAGGCATGGGAGCAGGCATGGGTGACATGGGTATGGGCATGGGTGGGATGGGGGGCATGGGGTCAGGCATGAATGCCATGGGGGGTCTAGGCAGTTCCTCCATGAACTCCACCCCTATGGGCATGTCTTCAGCCATGGGGGGTGGCATGGGGTCTGGGATGACGGGGGGGCTAGGTGGCGGTCTTTCTTCCAGCCTTGGGTCAGGCATGTCGGGAGGCATGTCAGGAATGACGGGCAGCTCCATGGGCATGGGAATGGGCATGAGCTCCTCTCTGGGCGGTGCCATGGACGGCTATGGGGGTGGCATGGGCTCTGCGAGCATGGGCTCAGTGTCTAAGCTTGGGGGCGGGGGTCTTGGAGATGGTTTTGCCTCTGGGATGGGCATGGGAGGGGGCAGCTCCCTTGGCTCTGGCATGATGTCCAGCTCCAACGGCCTCGGGGGCGGTGGCCTGGGATCCGGTGGCACTACTGGCTATGGCAGTGACCGTGACCGCGACCGTGGAGACCGCATGGGCAGCCGTATGACCCGCCCTGACAACTGCACCATCATTGTCAAAAATGTGAGTGGTGTCCCCCTCTTTGGTGTGAGAGAGAAGTGGTTTGCATTTGGGGCATATTTTGCTGAAAAGTTAACATCTTGCTATTATGAAGGTCTTTCTCTACTCTTAGTAACTTTTTTTGGGTAAGAGTTGGGTTGAAAATTGTCCATGATGATCTGTTGGTCTTTATTGTTTGAAGTTGATTCTGTTTTTCATATTGGTTTATGGATGCATTTCTTGAACAAAGTGGACTTGCCCACAGCATACTATTTAATGTTCCAGCTATGAGTCGGCCTTCATGATTATCCATCAATGTGCAGTTAGACAAATGAATATGTTGACAAACATTCTGCTGGCATGAATTCTGCCATTTACTCTTTATGCAGCATAAGAAAGCCTTATCTTAAATTATGTCTTCCTGGTGTGCACTTGACACTTCGATTATAATGTGATGATGGTGCACCTTTTCTCTCCAGGGATTGTGAGGATGTTGCCTTTTTAGCTGAGTTATTTGTTCATGTGAATTGATACCGTTTTCACAACACTTGCTTCCAGCTACCCTACAGCTTCACATGGCAGAATCTTCGTGAGCGGTTCAGGGATGTTGGTAAGTGAATTGCTCTGGAAGTCAGGAAAATGTGGTAATGGCTCTACAATTGTTTGTGCTTCAGAAAATGAGGAATAGTGGGAATCTGGCATGATCAGTTTACATGCTGTACTCTTTCACATGGTTTTATTGACATTTCCTCCACATGATTGTGTTATCGGGGGTTGAATTTAATGATCTATGCATGCTGACAGTCTGATTTAGTATGCTGTTGGAAAATGTTGGTTCAAGTTTCAAGTCTGTTTAAATTGCACTAGGATTTTCATGCCATAGGTTCAAATAAAGTGTTACAGGAGAAGATGTGTACAAGTTTAAGATCTGTTTTAATTGTATCTGGATTTATTGCCGGACACAAAAGTTGCAACTTTTAGACCTAATCAGAATCTGTTTGCACACTGAAACACTGGTCAACTGCCTTCTTGGCTGTATTCCCTGGAGAACTGGAGGTCAGTCTTTAACCTGGGCATTACAGGGTAGGCATGATCCTCTGTCTGTCTGCAGGTGAGGTGAAGTATGCTGAAATCAAAACGGAAGGCGGAAGGTCAACTGGTGTGGGCCTGGTGAGATTTGCCAACCAGGATGATTGCCAGAGAGCAATCAGTATCCTTGCTTACTCCCATGGAGGTGTTGCTGTGTACTTTGTAGGGAGCCTCAGGCATTCAAACTACTTTTATCACTTGTCTATAGTTGTATCTCACTCATGGGGATCAAGAGGTAGAGAGAAGGATGTAAAAGTTTTCTTGTGCCACAGAAAGAAATTGACTGGAGGTTTTGTCACTATTACAAGTGCTCTAAAGGACCAGACACAAAAATTACATCTGACAAAATGTGAGTGTCCAGGAGTTAATAGTACATAACCCAAAAGTTTGTTGTGTGGGGGAAAATGCACTACTCGTGGGTGATCATTGTGTAAGGAATACAATTTCAAACACTTGTTACAACAGAGTAGAGTAGTAGTAATAATAAAAATAAAGGTAAAAATAGGTCTGAATAAGATTGGTATGGCTGCTTGAGAGGTTTCCTTGACAGAGCTCAGACCTGATGAACCGGGTGAGGGTGGAGGGTCGGGAAATGGACGTGCGCCTGTACAGGGGCTGAAGCCATCCAACTCTGCAGTGTACGTACCTGCAGTGCTTCACAGAGGGGATGCTGCTGTGCTTCCTCATCCTCCTCACTCATGTCATCTCCATGGTCTTGGTGTTTCCAGATAATTCTCCAGCTGGCAAATGGACTCTGTTTGACAATCGAAATCGGACCTTTTTAATTTTTTTCCCCCCCATTCCTGGCTACTCAATGGAATCTTGGCTGAGGGTTGAGATCGTCACTCATGAGAATTTTTTTTTTGTTGTTTTTTAAGTTGAGAAGGATTGATTCATTGTACTGGACATGTTTTAATTCAGTTATTCATCGAGTTTCCTCTTACTGATTTTAACTGTTGTAATGGCGAAGAGAAAATTCGCGAGTTGTCCTGTCGAGTCGAGCACTTTATTGTATCGTCTAGAAATAAAGCATCACTGTGTGTGGTAACTATTTGTTGATATTAGGTTGTCTTTTGTTGGGTCAGGGTTGTTCTTGAAAAAACATTGCAGTTTGACCTGATGGAGCTTGCTTCAGTTCTCTCTATTGGGTTTACTCTTGCAAAGCCAAGGGTTTTGCCTTGTATTAGTGCTACAACTAGTGTATTGAAATCTGCTTGAGACTAGGTGTACTCCACTTACTCATAGGCTTGCCGACTCATTCACTTTGTCATAGCTTCTTCAAGCTCACTGATAGTATATAATATCGAAACTGTTTTCACATACACTTTTTAGGAGAAAGTTCTTTAAAAATGTTATGTGAATCCTAGAAAATGTGTGGTTGTAACTTGTGGTATGAGAGGGCATAATAGCTTAGAATTTTGGAGGTAAGATTCCCTTGACTGTAAGCAACTAACACAACAAACCCTACACATCAGTTCAACCTTGTTGAATCTAACCATCTCTTGTAAACTTGTTTCTTACTTCATCTCCTATTTCCTTCTCCAACTTCAAGCATCTTTCTTTCCTGTAGGATCTGAGAGCAACAGAAAACTTTTGCTGGACACTGCAGTTGCTCCTCCTTTTACTCTATGCAGAGTGCTTCGTGTCTGTCATAGAATCTTGACTACAGTGCATCGGTTGTCTCTTTACAATGATCAAGATAGGTTTTCTTCCCATTTTGATG
Organism: Theodoxus fluviatilis; assembly: GCA_034096865.1. Taxonomy (NCBI): domain Eukaryota; kingdom Metazoa; phylum Mollusca; class Gastropoda; order Cycloneritida; family Neritidae; genus Theodoxus; species Theodoxus fluviatilis. The sequence continues at coordinate 119,474 of JAWQFJ010002256.1, forward strand.
TGAGCTGCTGAAAAGCTAAACATTCCAGTGGAGGGGAATCGGAAGTGAAAACATTGCCAGGTCATTGATTTCCATTCACGTGGTCCAAAGTTCATCACTTTGAAATTTGAACAAGATAGTGTTGTGTTGTGTGTTTCTGCTTAGAATTTATGGCCTAATAAAGAACTCCTTTGCACCTGTTGGTCTGGATTTGAAGTGGTTGATGATAGATGAATACAAGATTGTTGACGGCTGGTTTTTACTTACTGATGTGTTTTCTTGTACATTTGTTTGCACCAGTCAGATGGGCCTGGATGCTTTGGTCAGAGTACCGAGACAAATGATCCATTTTCTTATGTTGTCCCTAAAGATGGACTTGAGGCAGGCAAGGACAGATTCTCCCTGGCCGGGATTCCTCAGCAGTTTGCCTGAATCCCATGTCGCCTGTCCTAGGCTCAAATGCAAAGAGCCAGTTTCTTCAAGAGTGGACGGGGCAGAACTTGTGCCAGCCAGCTCCCCAGAGCATGGCCACCATGCCTCAAGTGCAGTGTGTGCTGACTGTTTTCATTAGAGGATTTGCATTAAGGTCTTCTGTGTTGGCGGATGTCGTCACCTCTGCTGTCGGCCAGATTGCGGCTGCCTGCCGGGTGGATACCCTCTGATTTGTGGCAAACCCTGAGGTTGAGAAATTGAATTTCTCATCTTGCTATGCTTGCTCATCTTCATCCAGTTTTGTAAGTATGTCCAGCATTTGGTAGAGGTGTGGACCACCCTGCCTGAATTGGGTTTGATGATTGGTCTATCCAGACTTTGCCCATGACTGTATGTGTTGATTCATGTTGCTCAGTCAAATTTGGGTGTTGGTCACCTAAATGGTAATGCAAAGATAACTTGGGGTGGGAATTGTGGAGGAATGATCTTGATCGGAATTTGAAATTCTCTGCGTTTGGCTTGGATATCAAACGGAGGTTGATGGGTGCATTGTTGCATGATTTTGTTCAGTATTGTTGAGAGAAGCTGTTAATTTTGGCAAGACTTTGGTTTGGTTCTTGATTTTGATGTGTTTTTGTTTGGAAGTGCCAAAGGAACACATTGAGCTGGGAACTGACAGGTATGTTTGGAGAAGTGGGCACAGCAAATTTCTGCAGGAGACTGGGGGCACTGAGTTTCTATTTGGCTAGCACCATCTTGAGGAGGGATGATTTTGATTTGAGCGCTTGTGTCAGTTGGGATGTGCTTTACATGATGGCTTTTGACTTGTTGTAGACGTGTAAGCCAGTTGCTGCCTTACGAGGGAGGGGCGGCATTGAGTTGTGGGGTTGTCTGATTGCTGTTGCTCCAGAGTGGATGGTTGGGCTAAACTTGGTTCAAGTTTGCAGGCCAGCATAAGACAAGCACTGGCTGCTTTGGACTTTTATGATATGATACAGGCATCCTCTGATTCCTTGGCTGTGGGCACACACATGCTGGTAAAGATCTTGCATTTGCCTTTTGCCCTGGGCAAAGGATAAATTTTGTCTTGCGTTAATGGTTGGCCACACTTTGAGGATGAACTTTCTCAAGTTGCAAAGTGCTGAGATGGCTGGTTTCAGATTGAATTAACCTGTTGGGCTTTCAAGGAAAAGCAGGCCCAAAATAACTGCATGAGTCAATCACTCAAGTTTTGCATTGTTCTGTATCATATCATTCATTTGGATATCCTGATCTAGGCGATCTGACTTCCTGCATGGAGATTTTCTCAGATGTCACTCAATCAGAAATGTTTTAAGAGCTCCTAGAGACTGCAAATACTTTTGCAATAATTGTGTCTATTTTGTCTATTAATGTTTTATGTAAAGTAACAGTAGTCGTGCATCAATTGAATTGTATCTTTCTTGTGGAAAGAGATCCTTAACTTGACATTGTCTTTTACTGATGATTTTAAGTTTGTTTGCATTGTTTTACTTTCTTTTTTTTCTTATTCTTTTTTCCCTCTACCCTCGGATGAATCCTTGCCAAAACGTTGTGTTTCTCAACTCGCAGTCTAGATCTGGTGGCTTCATCAAACAAAGACAATGAAGAACTCTTTCAGCTGGAAAGATGACTGGTAAGAATACAGGGAGGCTGCTTGATTTTGTGTCTTGACAAACCTTTTTGTGAATTTCAAACACTGTTCAGACTTGAGAAGACAGAATATGTCAAGGACATCAGTAACTTGTTGGTTTGAGCACATGGACGTTCCCTGGGAGGCCATGGGTACAGGTCCTGTCTGCAGTGCTGGAACTCGGTAATTTCTGCAGGGCTTCAGTGCTGTGTAGAACCCAAACAACGGCAGTAAATCAAAAGTCGCTTTAAAACACAGGGCGAGCACAAATGCAAATTTTCGACTTAAAAGTCTTCCTCAGGGCCAGGCTTAAAACAAAAACACAACTGAACTGTACAGGGTAAAATTTAATGTCAACTGAGCAGGGATAATTTGCATTACTCGGTGGATGACACACATATACCACCCCTTCTCTTCCGCCCCCTACTTTCTCCTACCCCTCTTTAACATGTACCCTGTACAGTTCAGTTGTGTTTTTGTTTTATGCCTGAGGAAGACTTTTTAGTAGAAAATTTGCAGTTGTGCTTGCCCTGTGTTTTAAAGCAGCTTTTCACCGACATTGTTTGGGTTCTATTTTACACGTCACCTGCAGTCCAAGGAATACATTCAGTGCTGTATTATATTTATGCAGGGCTTAAGTGCTGTATCAGAATTCGGGGGGAAACTCAAAATTCAAATTTTGTGACAAAGCCTGCTCACTTGTATGCTTACTCATGCACACATAAACATGCATCTACACACATACAATGAATGCCAAGTCTATTCATCTCATCAAATATGTAGTGGAGCAAATACCTTGATTTTCATTAAGACTGTGAAGCACAAGATTACAATATCAACACTTGTGTCATTTTCTCCCTCTCTCTTAATCTCCCTCCCTGTGGGATCGTGGTAAGAATTGACTCACCGCGTCTCCCTATGCGATTCGTAAGAGGCGAATAACTAGGGACACCATGACTTGATAAGCGTTTGCTCCAAACTGTTCGAAATATTTTCGTGCTTAATGGCCTTACATAGCCTACAAAGGCTGATGGGCCGTAAAACACCAACCAATCCCTCCCTCCCTCTCTCCACCACCGCCATTTTTTCAGTGAGCTGACACACAGCCTCAGGGGTACAGTAGTCGCCGCTTATAAAACACGCGGTTAATAAAAACAGTCGTTTTTTAAAAACAGTTTGTCCGGTCCGGATTTACATCGTTACTGATGGACATGTTCAACACGCAAACGGTTAATAAAACGCCTCTTATTAACCCTCCGGGTGTCAGACTATTAGTGCCCGAATGTCACCGTTTTTTTCCTGTTCACGGGTCACGTGCCAAATGACCATATAGGCATACAACATGCAGAAATAACACATACAAACTATATATCACTAGAAAGCTTATTGAATGAACTATATGTTTATTACCAGAAATATTACATTTATATGTATGGCAAATAGAAATCACTTCTGGAATGCTGCTTTAAATTATTTTTAAAAATCAAAGTCGTCTACCCACCTAATAAGATACACTTTTATATGGAAGAAGGGTGACAAAAAGCACCAGACAAGCAAGCAAAAACATTATCCTACCCAAGAAAAAAAATCTGTAAGCACTGCTTGGCTACAAGAAACTTGGAAAGGATTCAAATATTATGAGTGCCCACGGAATGCTTTCTGTTAATTTTGGGGTACATGATAATTGTGGCCAACATAAGCATTCAAACTACAAGATAGTTCAGCAAAACCCAGATAAAATTGTAAGGAAATGAATAAGGATGAAATTAAAAAGTATCACTATCTACACATCTCACTTTTTACATTCATGATAAAGAGACATTGTTGAGTGGATATCTAATCAGAAATGTGTCAACAATAATATAAGGTACTTCTGGTGAGTAATTAAAAAATATAAGTTTTGTAGCATCTAATCTAAGACTATTATAGAAGCATGCAAATGTGAAAAATCAAAGGATTAAATGTCACTTTCCTTCCTGCTGTGAGCTTCAACATGCAAAATATCAAGACAGGAATGAGCAACTTTGCCTCAGCAATGAGTTCATCCGAGTTCAAAAAGCCAAGGTCAGAATAAGGCAATTCTGATATGCCACTATCAACAGAGACTGTTCAGTCATCCTCTTCCTCTCAAGCTCCCTCTCGTCTGCCACGCTTTGGAACTCTTCTGTAGTGCCCAATCTTGCTCACAGGCCAAATGGCATCCCACGTCACATCCTGGACAGTATAGGTTCTCGATCTAATTCCGCCTTTCCCTCTGGTGGATGGACTGGAGACAACACATATATCCTTTCCTTCTTCCCGAGATCGAAGTCCGAATCATTGTCGTTATCCTCAATCTCGACATCAGGATTGTCTGTTCAATCTATTACAGCAGAGAGAACCTCAAACGCACTTCGTAAACATCGTAATCGTTCACTCTCGCCAGACGTACTCGGTTGATCTGCCATTGTGGGCGGTCAAGCGCATGCTTTGTTTACATTATATTTCCCGCTTGGATCGCTATTTCTAGAGCCTTCTTTCCATGATCAGTTACTCAGCCAATGAAAACCTGTGTCTCAGAGGAAATATTACTGCGCTGCCACGGTTTTGGCTACGTAGATCACAAGTAGTGCTTCGTCTCCTCTGTTTAGATCATAAACGTCTACGTGCGCAATGGCAATCAGTACGCGAATTCTATGAAAAATTCTTTCAAAACAAGCGCATACTGTGCTGAAATTGTTTATGACACCCTTCCAAACGTATATTCTGACTAGATCGTTCTTGAAAATCTCTGAATCATTCGAGATTCGTTGTAATTGACGCTCCGCACATTCGCGGAAGTGAACGCATGTCGCCATCTTTGTTGACATGTTGCCCTCCGTGAGCGAAATAGGGGAGAAAACGATAACAAGCGCTTTTGTGGGTCCAAATATGAGTTTATTTTCTTCCAATATGAATATTATTTCGAGAAATGATGTAATCTGCCGTTTTAAGAACAGCACAATATCGTTATCAACCACCAAAATTCTGAACCGACCAGGTCGGTTCAAGCAACCTGGCAACGATTCTTGAACCGACCAGATCGGTTCATGGCACTCGGATGGTTAAAAACACTATTGTTCGGCCCCAATGTGTTTTTAATAAGCGGCGACTACTGTATTTAAAACAAAACAACACAACACAACACCATGGATCCCCTGAATATCAGTCTCACTGAAATTCAAAGCAGGAGTTCTTTTCTTCAGATGTGGTGTAGACTGCTGTGACATGGTCAACATTTATTGTTGCAGAGGCAGAAAAGTTGTGACGGACAATTTCTCCATCGCTGTCTGACTGACTTGGCTTCCCAATGAGCATGACGGATATCAGCAGGTAACTTTGCTTGTCACCAATAGTGTGGAAATAAAATCTTAATTATCTGTGTTGGTGGGTTTTTTGGTCTCAGATTAAAGCAAATTTCTTAAAGACCAAAGTATTGGTATTCCTAAGTTCACATTACGGAACTGAAATTGTGTGTAGTGAAATAATTACCTTCCTTGAAAGAAACCAATTTTATGTCACTGGCAGGGTGAAATGAGGATCAATGGAATAACCCAGCAAATTATCGTCAGTTGTGAACCCTTGCAAACTGTTGTTGGACCAGAGGCTGCTCATGGTTGTGTGTAGAGAACGCCGTCACTAGATCACACAGGGCAACAAGCATCATTGTTCTAGATGTAAGCAAAGATCTGTTTTGACATGCCTCTCCTTGCTTCATGTGATTCTGTTTTACAAGCTTTGTACAGTTGTGGAGGATTAGATGGTATGTTGGCAGGATGCATGTTTCTCGTTGCAGAGCTATGCAGACTGAGCCCCTCTGTGTTAACGCACTGCCCTAGAGAACCTTCCTTCCACTTTCACAGAAGGTAGGATTGCGGAACAAGACTTCTAAAAATGTCCTCAATAATGACTGCTGCATGAGTTTGCCTTGGACTTTAGGTCTCATAGCCTACAGGCTGATAGACCCTAATGCTCAATCCATCCATCCACCCATCCATCCATCCATCCACCCATCCATCCATCCACCCACCCACCCACCCATCACAGATACGATTTACTGTAGTTAGCATAGTGGAAATATGCAGAAATGAAATGACGCTGCTTTTGCTCTTGTCCACAATAAAATGCAATTACTCACTCCAGCTGTGTTGCAGAAACTGTTATTGGATGTTGCTTTCTTTTTCTTACCTTCAATATAACAGTTGCTCTCACCTTCTTTAAGTTGAGCCCATTTGTTCATTGGTTGTATGCCTTTGTATTCATTCCTCTTCAAGGATAGGGCAATATTGCTTGTAAGAATACATGTCCAGTATGTGTTGGTAAATATTTGTGCTTTTAGACTTTAATCTTCAGGTGTTATCTTCCGTGTTTGGATTTGTAAAGCTGTGTGCATTGGTTTCAGCTAATGGAAAATTCTGATTTGGTGTTCAGTTAAATGAGCTTCCTTATGTCAAACCTTTATACAATAGTTTTAGCACCATGTAAATCTTCAATGTTTGAAATTGCAACAAGCAGTTGCTGGACAAATTTACTGTACTTTTGGAAGTAGTTGAATCTGAAACTAACTCTAAATGCCAGCTTAATCAAGATCTGTAATGTGATGTGGGTTGCTCAATCCTGACCTGATGTCTGTTCATGCAGGTGTGGTGGAGCAGTGTGGGGCTGTGGGCAGAGCTGGCAGAGGATGCTTGGGCAGTGGGCTGTCCAGGACACAGGGCTTGCCATGCAGAGTGGTGGATATCTGGCTGGGCAGTGCCCTACAGTTGCGGCTGCCTGGTCTGGCCCTGCTAACAGCCAGACTAAGCACAGTGTGGGCCAATTTTACTGTGATAGGCAACAGTTTCAGTGGGTAAAAGTCATAAGATTCCTTGGATGACTTGACCACCAAGTGCTGTAAATCCTCTTTTAAGTGCTTGATGAAAATTTGCATTTTATTTGGATTATTTTGTATGTATTTCTGATTTTTTTACAACTGTACAAATAAATTTTTTAAATTCATTATGCAGAGTTGCTTTTATTGGAGAGAAACTACTTTGTCCCACTGTCTTGGTGATGTCATATCGACACATACATGTATATGTTGTGAATATTTCTGTGGTTGCTTAGATTTGTTTAATTAGTGCATGCCTCTCCCAGCCGTGGGATTGTGGGAGATGTTTATTTATCCCAGCTGCTGTCTCCCCCGAAAGGAAAGGCAGAGTAAACATGTCGTCTCGCCACTCTGTGCTCTGACAAGTTGCTATTGCAGCTGCCCTATCCGGCGCCGCCTTGTGTTTGCACCATAGATTATCTCTAGTATAATCTATGGTCAGCCCCCCCCCCCCCCCCCCCACGCATCTCTGCCTCCTCCTGGACCTCCCCCACCCCGCTGTTTCTGCTCCTGTCTGTCCAGATAAATAGAGGCTGCAGTGTCTGCTTAGAGAGTCAGTCCCCCATTCCATCTGGGTGAGCAGAGACCCGATTTACACCAGGGTGAGCGATAGACCATTTTACCACCAGGGTCCAGAAGGTTACGTACTAAGAACTTGTAACAACGGCCAATAAAGAGTTGATGGCGGAAACAAGCTTCGCCCCTGCGTCATATCATTGAAGCTGCTGTCTTGCTTGGGAAAGCCCGGGCGTCCCGCAAGGGACGGGATCCACCAGTGAGAGGATTGGGGAGGGAACAACACCGTTCGCCTCCTCGGCAACTACTTCCCCAAGTCCCCGTGTTTTCCCGCAACATATACATATAAGGGTGTGTGTGTGTGAGAGATATGTTGGTATGCTTACCAAAACACACTAACTCAATGAAACTTGGCACACATACTAAAATTGCCATAGAGATGGTCATGGGCTACTTAAGTGCTTGGCTATCGAGTATAGCATAGCCCTTGGGGACTTTTTCTGGGGTTATCCCCCCACAAGCCTAGGCATACATGCGCTTTGCAGCCAGTGGCCTCTACCAGGTGGCACACGGCATGGTAGAGGTTGGCCAGAAGGCCCTGGTCAGAATTTGGCATGTCCTACATCAATAAGGAAGGGGTAGGGATGGTTGGAGAGGGCATCGCTCGGAAAGTTTTAGAAACTGGGAGGGGTTGAGGAAAAGGGGGAGGTGGGGAAAGGGTAGCAGGCAATTCCCACCATCATTTTCTGTACTCCCCCATTCGTCTCTTCTATCATTTCACTTTCTGTACACTTGGGCCTCTTTTTCCAAACTCCTGGTCCTCTTTTTCCAAACTCCTGGTCCTCTTTTTCCAAACTCCTGACATCTTCTAAGCTATGGTGGGTAAACTGCATCATCTGTTTTCCATACAATATCTTCGCACATTTTTCCCCACTCTTCCTCTATCATTTTACTCCTCAAACACAGGTAGTCTTTTCCATACTCCTGATCTGCATAGTGGGCAGAGCTTGCTAGTTTATCAAGTGAAAATTAGGGACGAATCATGCCATCACGTGTCCATACAGACGTGCAACACCGTGTGTCAGGTTTTGCAGACCAGAAAGGAAGAACTACAGATGCATTGCATCAACTTGATTTATTTCATATTGTTTACGCACAATCACATACCTGGTAAGAAGTAGTCTCAATTTCTACTCTGCCCCCCTCCCCCCCCACAACACTAAATCCATTTGTGCCCATACACAAAGGGTGAAAACCATGTGAACTGTACAGTTTGTCAATTGTATGAAACGGTACTCTGTGAGCTCTAGAAAGTGCTGCAAACCAAACAATACAGGCTTATTAATTTTAAGTGTGGTGTGAAAATTACAGTCGTCTGCTCCTGGTGAGCTGCATTGCATGGACTGTTTTTCCTATGGATGGATGATGATGTAGTGACAAAGTCGGCTTTATGAGAATGAAACCACTGTATGAGCAACGACAGTGGGTTTTTTTTCCAGCAACTACAAAATTGCAGCATGCTGGGACTTTGAATTATGCTTACGCTGTGAACATGCTTATTTAAGGCCTACCGAGTTCTCAAGGTGTAAGTATTTGCATCAGTCGGTGATATTTTAGTCTTGTCATAGAAAATGAAGGTTACAATTGCTGAACAAGCAAACACTTCTGGAACCAGATAACCCAGTGCCAACTTGGCAGTCCTACATGAAAAAGATTGCAATCACCCCAAAGCACTCTCAAGTGGGAATGAAAAGTGAAGGCATTTTATTCTGTGACAGAGATGAATGCAGAAAGCTTCATGTCTAGATGTCCCAGCAGTCGTGATCATCGAATCTTTGGAAAACTTTTCCAGCAGTTTTCTCCTAAAACATTCATTGCATACAGCTGGCATGCCTTGGGGCTCTACAGAGAAGGTGCATTCTTACTACAGGACTATTATTCTTTCCCTACCAATCTTTGGTATGACATAAACAGCAAGATGCGAACCTCACACCTTCTAGCAGGCTCACCAAGCTGGCTGATGGGAACTGAAGTTGGTGATTATTTAAGATTGCGATGAAAAGTAGGCGACATCTGTTTTTGGAGACATTACCTCATTGCAAAAAACTGATTTACTGGAAGTTGATAGAGTGTGACTGCAGTACTTATTCATTCCCACAGGAACAGAGCCATTCTTTTTGATTGCCTTCCAATAGCTTTGCTAGCAATCAATCAGCTTAGGGAGCATGCCTGTGGACATGAAATTTCCATCACGATCCTTAGAAACTTAGAGATGTCAAATCATAAATGAATCTTTTAAGAGTGTGAACCACAATATTACTAATGGTTTACAGCTTCATGATTGATAATGAAGCTACTGAATGTGCACTGAGGTTTACTTGCAAAATACATGGGATATGCCTTTTATGTTGGTTACCACAAGTCCGATACATAACCTTTCAGTACTTTCTCCTCTGCTCTTTTGATGACGCTCCATGCAAATTAATAGAAAATGGTGGTTTTATCGGTCATGCATTAATATACATGGGGCTACTGGGCAGGAAGTTCTCAAGTACCCAGAAAGCTCCATGACTGAGATCTAGAAGTGGTGAGGGGTTATGGAACAAACTTGGTTCAAGAGCATTTACTCATGATGTTCAAAGAACCAATGGCAAGAGAAATAGCCATAGAAGCAAGCAAGAGGCTATGCAAATCAGATAATGAAGAACATGTACTGGAAGAAACTGGGCTACAACTAGGGGACTCCTCATGCAATGCAGAAACCACAGACTGGTGTATGCATGGCAGGAAGTGTGGGAAGGCTACACCAAACCCCTCGGAGAAAGTTCGTGTATTTGTTGTTGCTAGCTGTTTTCAAAAGGACACGACATGGACCATTTCTTTGTGCACATGGGCCCTGACAGCAACTGCCCTACTGTGTATCCCAATCTCCGTTTAGCAGAGGATATAGATTCGAGGCAAATGAGCGGATACTATAAAGGAAACACTGTGGTATACATACCAATAAAATCTACTGTAGACATGCAATTAATATGAGGATGCAGGAGTTTGGTAACTGCACTTTTCAGTCTCTAGAGGGATGCAAAATGTGAGCATCCAAGTTAAAATGAGGCTAAAGTCAATAGAATGGTTAGTGAGATCTTCACTTCACTTCACTTGTCCCGTAGTCTGGACGACCGTTGGGGCACCACAGATGATCTGGCAACCAGTTCTCTCCATTCCTCTCGCCTCTCAGACTGTCTCAAGGATTCATCCACTCTGAGACATTGTCCTCCCATCTTTTCCTTTGTCTGCCTCTCCTCCTCCATCCTTTTACTGTGCCTTGTAACACAGTCTTGGCAAGCCCTGATGGTCGTGAGACATGCTCATACCACTTTAGTTTGCGTCTTTTCACAGTGGTCAGTAGTTCTTCATGGGGCCCGATGGCTTGCCTGATTCTGTTTCGGACTTCCTCGTTTGTGATGCGGTCCTTGTAGGAGATGCCGAGGAGTCGTCGAAAGCATCTCATTTCCATGGCCTGTATCCTTCTCTCCAAGTCAGCTGTTAGTGTCCATGACTCACAGGCATACAAAAATATGGACATGACCAGGGCGCGCATCAGTCTGATCTTTGAGCTGAGGGCTATGTTCCTGTCCTTCCAGATGGTCTTGAGTTTTGTGAGTGCTGCTGTGGTCTGAGCAATTCTGGCGAGTATTTCAGGTTTGGATCCTGCATCTGTGACAATTGCTCCCAGGTATTTGAAGCTGTTGACGGTTTCCAGTTTCTCGCCACAGACCTTGATGTCAGTGCTGATGCCGTTGGTGTTGTTGGTCATCAGTTTGGTCTTCTCTGCACTGATCTGCATGCCAAAATTTGTGGAGGTTGTGTCTAAGCGCTCCACTAAGTTCTCCAGCTCCTTTTCACTTCCGGCCAGGCCATCTATGTCGTCAGCAAAACGTAAGTTTGTGATTGTTCTGCCGCCAATGCTGACTGTCCCCTCGTGGTCTTTTAGGGCGTCAGTCATTATTCTTTCCAGGAAGATGTTGAAGAGGGTGGGAGAGAGCAAACAGTCTTGTCTCACTCCGACTGTGGTTCTGAACCAGTCCCCAATGCTGCTGTTGAAGTATACGGCACTTGTGGCATTGTCATACAGGTGTTCTATGACTCTGATCAGGTTGGCGTTGATGTTGTACAGCCTCATGGTAGCCCACAGTGCTGCATGCCATACCCTGTCGAAAGCCTTCTTAAAGTCCCCGAAGACGTGGTAGAGGTCCTGTTGGTGTTGTAGGTACCTCTCGCACAGTATCCTGAGTTAGTGAGATAACAGGCAGCAAAGCTACGAGGGAACTATGTCATGTATGTGTTTCCATCGCTTTATGCTTGAGTTAAATATTGATATGTGCAACAGATGTGTCATTTTTCTGACTTAAGCCTTGTTCACACTTGGACACTTACAAATGAATGACCAAACGGAATCAAAGCTAACGGTCTAGCCAGCTACTTTACACTTTTCTTGAAGACAACGGCATGACTTAAAAGGAGCAAGTGTTCTGCTTAGCAGTTACATTCAGACTTTGTGACGTATAACAAGTGAAGCCCATGATCCATTACAATGTTTTCTCTGGACAGGAATTGTCATTGCAAGTTAAAGCAATTGGCCAAAAGCAAAACCTGGATAAGGTTTAATGTTTAACTGCATGAGGCTTTATCAGCTGCAATGTAGAGCACAGCCAAAGCTCTTGAGAAGCCAGTTCACCTCAGCTGCCCAGCAGTAAAGTCCCTGGGAGGCATCAGGGCTTGAGGTTGCCTACACTCCTCTACTGGAGCAAGTGCTACAAGTTCTCTCTCCGAAGCTGGCAGACAAGACTGCAAAACAAGTCCAGCATTGGCTTTCTGAGGTTAAGTGTCATGCTCTAGGTCTACATTGTGTGGCTTGTCATCTAAAAACCACTACAACTTGTTCAGTGCACATCAGCACTGCAGTTAGGTCACCCAGCTTTGGTTTGATTGAACAATGATAGAAATCTACAAGTAAAACCTAGGCCTCCAAGGTTGAATAAATAAAAGCTAAATATGTGCTTGGTAGCAATTGGCATAGACAGTGGCAAGTGTCGTCAAGGCAATTTGCATTGATAATCAAGGACAAATAAACCACATCTAAAACAAATCGAATTGAAATCAAAACCATCAGTGACTAAAGTTATTCCCATCTATCTGGCACATAATTTCATTTTTCACAACTGAATTTTTCACAACATGCTATGACGTTTCAAAACTATGTGGAAAAACCACCCCCACCCCCCACCCCCTAAAAAAAGGGGGTTAACTACACACACCACAAGCATGTAAGCACTGCATAAATAACAAGCACGTGATTCTTGAGGTAGCAGACAGTGCATGTTTGGTTTACTTCATTGGGGTGAGATGGAAAGTGTGTGAAGGTAATAGAAAATGCAAGAAGTAGCTTCATCCATGCCTGCATGTGTGTGAAGTCGAGGATACCATTGTGCACAGGAGAAACTTTGGGCCAGTAGGGATGTAGGGTCACATACATGAGATACCAACTTACAGAGAAACACAGGCTTCAGACGAACAGCAAAGGGTGACTATCAACTTCCATGCAGTCTGCCTATAAATGTTAAAACAGCATCACTGCTGCTTTGTTCAAATTGAGTCTGGTCAGCCACGACATGCACTGCTGCTCTTCTGCCACTACAAACTTGACCACACTGCCACAGACAAATCCACTCTGACATATGCAACATTCAGTTGTTACAAGTAATGCTGTCATGCTAAATAAAATAAAAATTCTAAAAAGTACACAAAAATATAAAACATTAAATAATTGTATAAATTCAAATTGCATAAAACCTCGTCAATATTTATGGGGATACACATGATGCTGTCCATAACTTATTCAAAAAATGAAAACTGCGGAAGAGTCTCTATATTACTGTACTGAAATTAAGAATGCTACAGGTAACATTATATTTCAGTGCACTTCAAACACAACAAGCATTTGAAACGAGACATTAAATACAGATACTCCCTTCTGTGTCTATGGGCGTGTTTGTTAGTAGTAGAATCTTGAGAGAATCTCAAGGGTTAGGCGTTGGCTACATTTCTCGCTCATTAGCCATAGGCGCATCTTGCTCACTCTCCACTAGCCATTGAGGCAAGCCACTTGCCTAACAATTATTAGCCATAGGCGCATCTTGCTCACTCTCCACTAGCCATTGAGGCAAGCCACTTGCCTAACAATTATTAGCCGTAAGCGCATCTTGCTCACTCTCCACTAGCCATTGAGGCAAGCCACTTGCCTAACAATTATTAGCCGTAGGCGCATCTTGCTCACCCTCCACTAGCCATTGAGGCAAGCCACTTGCCTAACAATTATTAGCCGTAGGCGCATCTTGCTCACCCTCCACTAGCCATTGAGGCAAGCCACTTGCCTAACAATTATTAGCTGTAGGCGCATCTTGCTCACCCTCCACTAGCCATTGAGGCAAGCCACTTGCCTAACAATTATTAGCCGTAGGCCCATCTTGCTCACCCTCCACTAGCCATTGAGGCAAGCCACTTGCCTAACAATTATTAGCCGTAGGCGCATCTTGCTCACCCTCCACTAGCCATTGAGGCAAGCCACTTGCCTAACAATTATTAGCCGTAACGCATCTTGCTCACCCTCCACTAGCCATTGAGGCAAGCCACTTGCCTAACAATTATTAGCCGTAGGCGCATCTTGCTCACCCTCCACTAGCCATTGAGGCAAGCCACTTGCCTAACAAACTCGGCCTATGTGACAACTAAGAAAAATTACCTTGTTATCCATCACATAAAAGCTACTTTTTTCCATTTGCACTTCAGTTTAGATTCCTCTATAATTGCTGACCTTGTTCTTCCCAAAACGTTCATTTAACTGCTGGCAATTGAGGTGGGATTACTTGGTTACAGACATGCCCAACAGCAAATATGTCATCATTCCGTGTGGCTCAGGATACTTAAAATGCAGTTAAGGCCAAACAACCACACTGTAATGGTGCATACAACTTGCACTTGTATGAAAATTCTATAACCAAAAGACGGGGGAAAGAAGAGGCAAAACTCAATAATCACCATCAAACCAAACCATACTAAATCAAAATCCACTAACCCCAATTTGCTTTTCCCTTGTCCTAATAATGATAAAGTGACTAAGCTACGACACACTGTTTCGATTGGATATGGGCAGTAAACAAAAACTGTTTTGCTTAGAACCCAGCATTCCATAGTACAAGCACATTACAGTGTTTGAGTGACAATCACGTATGACAGGTTCACCAGTCCTTTCAATGATTTGCAACTACAACAGAAACGTCCCTCTGCAAAACACTGAATACACCATTCCTTTGTTCTGCACTCATGTAAAAGTAATATATATATAAATCTACATCAAGTCATTTTCATTGACATATCAAATTTCAGATTTATATCCTGTAGATAGTGACACCTATAACTTAGCAGTCAAATATACAAAATCGTTTCATGCAAATTGCAACCAATAGGTCATAACTACAAACATGCAAGGAAATGAGCACGCACAAAATGGCTATGACTTACAAACATGCCCAAGTAACAAATAATCTTTAAATAGAAAAAGCACACACCCATAAAACCAAAACATGATTGCACTAAAAACTGACACTACAGCTGAACTGGTTTAGAATGCTCTTTGATTATCAAAATGGCAGCAATTTAATTAATTAACCATGATCATTGCCAACACAAGCACTGTACATGATAATCCACAAGATCACCAGCAAAAATGATATCTCAGTTGTGTGGATCACATACAAAAACAAGAATCATGGCAGTCCACATCTCACTCATCAGTCCATCGGTCGTCTGAGTCTTGCGAGGCCTGGTCACTCTCGTTGTCGGAGTCGGGCGAGGAATCACGAGTGGCCTGGTTGATGAGCTTCAGCCTCTGGTGCAGCTGGTCAAGAAAGGACTCGCTGGGAGGAGCGGCAGACTGAGCCTCCTCTGCCTCCTTGCCCATCCTGGCCTGCACTGAGCGAAGCTTCACCCCTTGTCGGATCATCCCAAACATCTCCGTCAGAGGGTCGGCTGCAGGGAGATGAAGCAGCCATGGGAATTACCATTTAAGTGACATACAATCAGTCTGCTGTAGGCAGACAGTGCTGAATAAGCTCAAGGTTGTGGTGAGTCACTTTCACGTGCATTTGGGGAAGAAAAAAAAGAAGAGAGAAAAAGATTAAGATCATATCTCAGTGGAATTTTGCTGGATCCTGATATGATGTATCTCAGTGATAGATCAAAGAAGAAGCATAAAGTTTGTTTCCAAAACAATTTCTATAAATTAGAGCAAAGACTATATATATATATATATATATATATGCACGTATTAGCCACGTTTTCAGTGAGAGTTCCAGTACCCACAGATGAACTTCACGGTTGTACATTAACGCCTGTTACTGTGACTGACTCCCCACATCCGTACATATAAAACAAGTCTACTGACTGTCATTACTAAAAATTGCTCCATAAATACAGTACCTCTTACTCATGCTTAGACTCTTCTCAAAATCAGTTACAAATGATGAGGAAAAACTCAACAGTTTTATCTTTTAGGTGAAGTACATGTAGCATATTTCTCAGCAAAGCATTGACAAGCGAGTGTCAGCCTCTCTCACTATGTATTACACTGCATTTTCTTTCCCTATGTATGTGGCTCTCTCCATCATTGTGCATGTTTGCGTGTGTCTCTCTTGCTGTGTAAGTCCTCTCTCTCTCACACTGTGTGCATCTCTTTCTCACTCTGTGTATGTCTCTCTCTTGCTGTGTAAATCCTCTCTCACTGTGTGCATCTCTCTCTCACTCTGTGTATGTGTCTCTTTGCTGTGTAAATCCTCTCTCACTGTGTGCATCTCTCTCACTCTGTATGTCTCTCTTGCTGTGTAAATCCTCTCTCTCACTCTGTGCATCTCTCTCTCACTCTGTGTATGTGTCTCTCATGCTGTGGAAGTCTTCTCTCACTGTGTGCATCTCTCTCTCACTCTGTGTATGTCTCTCTTGCTGTGTAAATCCTCTCACTCTGTGTATGTGTCTCTCATGCTGTGCAAGTCTTCTCTCACTGTGTGCATCTCTCTCTCACTCTGTGTATGTGTCTCTCATGCTGTGCAAGTCTTCTCTCACTGTGTGCATCTCTCTCTCACTCTGTGTATGTGTCTCTCATGCTGTGGAAGTCCTCTCTCACTTTGTGCATCTCTCTCACTCTGTGTATGTGCCTCTCATGCTGTGTAAATCCTCTCTCTCTCACTGTGTGCATCTCTCTCTCACTCTGTGTATGTGTCTCTCATGCTGTGCAAGTCCTCTCTCATTGTGCATCTCTCTCTCACTCTGTGTATGTGTCTCTCTTGCTGTGTAAATCCTCTCACTCTGTGTATGTCTCTTGCTGTGTAAATCCTCTCTCACTGTGTGCATCTCTCTCTCACTCTGTGTGTCTCTCTTGCTAAATCTTCTTTCACTGTATGCATCTCTCTCACTCTGTGTGCCTCTCAGCTGTGTAAATCCTCACACTTACTGTGTGCATCTCTCTCTCACTCTCTAAATGTGTTTCTCTTGTTGTGTAAGTTCTCTCTCACTGTGTGGGTATTTCACTGTATTTTCTTTCACTTTGCATCTCTCTCTCTCTCTCTCTCTCTCTCTCTCTCTCTCTCTCTCTCTCTCTCTCTCTCTCCCACCCTCCCTCCCTCCCTCCCTCCCCTCCCCTCCCCTCCCCTCCCCTCCCCTCCCCTCCCCTCCCCTCCCCTCCCCTCCCCTCCCCTTCCCTTCCCTTCCCTCCCCTCCCTCCCCTCCCTCTCCCTCTGTGAATGTCTCTCACTGTGTTTGTGTGTGAGTCTGTACCTGAAGGTGTAGAACAATGTCGGACTTTTCGTTCCGAGATAGGTCGGAGCTTCCTACGCCCACCAGCCAGTTCCCTCAGGTCCAGGCCAGGGTTCTCACTGCGAGACATGGCGTCATCTTCCATTTTCTTCAGCCTTTCTTTTGCTCCTGCCAGATCCAGCCCTGACAGCATTGGACGCTCTGACACAGAGGCGGTGACAGACCCCAACAGGGATGGGGGAATGGGTGGTGGTGGTGGTGGAGGAGGGAGAAGTGGGGGGGGAGGGGGCGGAGGAGGGGGCGGAGGAGGAGGAGGAGGAGGAGGTGGTGGAGCTGCAGCCTCAAGTTCTTTTGGTGAGAGCTTGTCGCCCCCTACATAGATGGTCACATCACCATCATCACCGTCAGTTTTGTCCAGGGCAGGCGGTTTCTTGAAGGTGGCCTTGGCCTCTTTCACCCTGGGGGTAGGGCTGGGTTTGGAAACTGGTTTGCGGGGGGAGGATCGAGGTCTGGGTTGGGGCTCGGCCCTGAGGCTGGTATCCTTCGTCCCCTGGGGGGTGGCCACCCTCTTCATGCTGGGGGGCTGGTAGCGGGCTGGCTTGATGGTCTCAGGCATGGGGTATTTCTGGTGAGGGAAATTTTTTTGTTGATATTGAAAAAGTGATAATGTTAGCAAAATAAGAAGAAAAAAGGTTTAAAGGTATAACTGAGTTATTCAGAAAAAATGAAAGTGAATGATGTGAATGATGTGAATAGCTGTTCTGAAACTCACACCATCAGAGCAAATCCTTTCCAGAACAGGACTTCAGAAAATGTGCAAAACATTCTGTTTCACCACAGCAGTTACTTCAAAACACTCTGTACAAAATAAACATGAAATGAATTTTCACCTAGGCTTGCTTAAAACCTACATTCAAAAAGATTTCTGGCATTTTCAAACAACAAAAATTAAACAATGAATGCCAATTGCATATATTGGATTGTATATTTGAAGAAATGTAAGGGTACTCACAACTTTGTATCGCTTCAGTCGGTTTATTGTTTTCTTTCTTTCCTCCAAGATAAACCCTTTCTTTCTCTCTTCTTCCTCTTTCTGCTCATTCCTTCTCTGTAAAAAGAAAAATACAAAATAAACTCAAGAGCCTTCATCTGTGTATAGTTTTACTGATGGTGATAATTCTTAACTGCAAACGACTTTATCATAACACACTCAAGGTTTATTTTCTGTAAAAAGTACCAAAATTGTGCATCTTGCAGCTTTAATGTGCAGAAGTTATGAATCATGACCAGGCACCAAAAAAAAAGTATTGTTATGGTAACCGGATTCTATTTTTCCTGTTGACCTTACACTTTTTTCAATCGTGCAAAAACAAAAAAGAGAAAAAAGAAACAAAATGACAGTAAACAACAAACTGTGTGCAATTCCATTTTCCCTGCCCTATGAGCACTGGGGAATCCATTATTTTCATTTTGAAATAGCATTTTCAGCAATAGAAAAACTTGCTTTGTGTTTAATCTGGCCTCTTCTAAAACTAAAAATTTTAATGTTTTTAAAGTTCAGGCTGACCTTCCAACCCTATTTTTGGGGGGCCATGTTGTTTTAACCACAACTACTTGTGTGTATGTGTGTGTATGTGTGTGTATGTGTGTGTGTGTGTGTATGTGTGTGTGTGTCTGTATGTGTGTATGTGTGTGTGTGTATGTGTGTGTGTGTGTGTGTATGTGTGTGTGTGTATGTGTGTGTGTATGTGTGTGTGTGTGTATGTGTGTGTATGTGTGTGTGTGTGTGTGTATGTGTGTGTGTGTGGTGTGTGTGTGTGTGTGTGTGTTGTGTGTGTGTATGTGTGTGTGTGTGTGTATGAGTGTGTGTGTGTGTATGTGTGTGTGTGTGTATGTGTGTGTGTATGTGTATGTGTGTGTATGTGTGTGTGTGTGTATGTGTGTGTGTGTATGTGAGTGTGTGTATGTGTGTGTGTGTGTTGTGTGTGTGTATGTGTGTGTGTATGTGTGTGTATGTGTGTGTGTGTATGTGTGTGTGTGTGTATGTGTGTGTGTGTATGTGTGTGTGTATGTGTGTGTGTATGTGTGTGTGTGTGTGTTGTGTGTGTGTGTGTGTATTGAAGTATCTATGCATATCATGTCCTAAGCTAAGCTGCCACTCAATTAACTCCTTCCTGCTTGCCCCAGGGCCCGTATTCACAACGGCGATTTATCTTTGTAACACTCATTTTATCCCCTAGCACCGCGTTATCTTGATCGGTTAGATAAGGTACGCTCGTCAGAGGATTCTAGGTTGCGCCTTGCTATATATACTGGTTTCCAGCCAAGGGAGAGCGGAACAAGCAGTTGGAATCGTCTGAGTTTACAGATAAATCGGAGTTAAAATAAATCGCCGTTGTGAATACGGGCCCTGGCCAATACCTTCCAGGTAACCCTTTATATCATTGACAACTTGTTTTGTCCTAGTAAGCATTCTCCCATTAAAGGAATAGCTGTACTGTACAGCAAAGATGTAATCCATACATTCAAGAAATGTTTTCTCCCCAGGTTCAGGTTGGGTGATTCAACTATGCATTTAATATGTAGAAGATATTTAGGCTATAAATGTTTTCTTTATCTAAGTCCATTTTCAGACATATTTCCTCAATTCAGTGTGCCTCTCTTCAGGGAAATAAATCCCATTTCTGAATGGAAAAATACAAATTTATGCAAATTAGTTGCATAAATTCTATATTTGTTTGAATTGAATTATATTTGGATTTCAATCCACTTCAATCAACACCTTTTGCATTCTGACATTCAAATGATCTTTGTATGCTAATTTCAAATCCATTCTAAAGCTGAAGTGAACAACATAGGCATTTTGAACTGGACAACTTTCTTTGTGTTTGAAGTGATGACCATAGGAAGATAGGTGTTTGCAGGTGCTCATGCCAACAGATTTCAACATCAAGTTTTATTTACTTTTGTCATTATCTTTCTGGACAAAAAGTAAAGGGTACTCCTACCCTATCACACCCCAGAATCTTCAGGTTCTACCAAAAACCTCCTGGTGCATTAGTTGTTCAAGCAAATCAACATTTCCATTATACCAACCATAGTAGTCATATACATCATCAGCACAAGTCAGAGTAATCTGGGCAAAGTCAAACCTGCTACACCAACCACACAGATGCAAAGATTTCAGCCCTCATTACAAGACCTAACAGTATCAGGACATCAATGTCTTCATTGTTTCCACTCACAAGTTGAATTGAGTGGTGTCTTCGAAAGGATTCCTGACTTTCCTTCTTCTGTTCGTGTTTTTTCCTGTGCAGTCTTTCAAAGTTTCCCTGAAAGAGCAAACACACAGTTAGTGATAATGTTGTGTTCAAAGTATTCAATTCCCAATAACATACAATTAAAAATCAAACATGGAGAAAAACCTTCTTTTTTATATTCCACAAAACCATGAAAGCAGAAATTACTCCAGGTTTATTGTGGTTATAATTATATAGCATCCCATGTTGTTGTACCCAGCCTCTACAGTCATTCCCATACCACCTCTTGCTGCCTGCTAAGTTTTGGGCTGATTCTATGATTTTCCCTATTTAGACTCATTGATCTAAATTTAGCAACCACGTGTGGATGAATAGGCACCTTGCCCCAAGCGCATCACATGACTGCAATATTTAGATCAATGTGTCACAGAAGGACACAGAGTAGCTGGGCCTTAGTTGGCATCTAAGGGTGGTATGCAACAGCAGCAAGGAGCAATGTATGGCAAGATGGGTCATTATGCATTGCCAACATCACATTGCTGAACTTTGTTCAGTCCTCCTGTGAAAATAATGTGCCTGTTTGTTGGGGTCACATTTGATGATACGAAAGAAGGAAGAAATCATTAATGCTACAAAACGAAAGATGAGGGTTAAAAAAAAGGGGGGTAGGGGAGAGTTGAAACAAGTGAATAGAGATTGGATGAATGATTGGATGAATGAGTGGGTGGATGGATGGATGGATGGATGGATGGATGGATGGATGGATGGATGAATGGATGGATGGATGGATAGATGGATGGATGGATGGATGGATGGATGGATGGATAGATGGATGCATGGATGGATGCATGAATGGATGGATGAATGCATGGATGCATGGAGGGAGGGAGGGAGGGAGGGAGGGAGGGAGGGAGGGAGGGAGGGAGGGAGGGAGGGAGGGAGGGAGGGAGGGAGGGAGGGAGGGAGGGAGGGAGGGAGGGAGGGAGGGAGGGAGGGAGGGAGGGAGGGAGGGAGGGAGGGAGGGAGGGAGGGAGGGAGGAAGGGATGCATGCATGCATGTTTGGACAGACAAAGTAATTTGGAGCAATCAATGAATCATTCTTGAACTTTGACCCAGTGTCATTTAACACTTTCCCATCCGATTGTAACAATTCTAACGAAATGGGCCCCATGGCAACAACAGTAATCTCAACATTAAGTTTGTTGAATTGTTTCATTTTCACATGCGACCAAGTGTTCAGTTTTGCAGAAAAATCATATCCGAAGTCTAAAAACAAAAAAAACGGTCTCGAGAGTGCAGTTAATTATGCAAATGCTAACCACCATCTTAGATTTGGTACTGTTCATATACCATGACGTTTTTGCTTTTGTGGCTAAATGATGAGCTTTTCCAAGTCCAGCGATGATGATTACTGGCTGCTTGAGAATGAGGGTGATGATAGTGATCCTTCACTGTCTTCTGTTGGCTCGGACAGCGATGAAAATGCTGAAATTTCCCCTCTGTCAACTGCTCCTGATCATCAGTAAGTACATTTCATTACATAATTCTGACTGCAAACTTGTTTTTTTCTCCATTTGCAATAAGCCCCATGAGGTAGCAGCAAGAATACACCATATTAGAAGAATTTTTGGTTGAGTTATGACTTTGTTCAAGTATATTTTAGTGATTTTCATCCATTCTAGTTCACTCGACAACACCAGTGTACTTGAGCTAATATGGCCACGTGGTCGCTCTGTCATCCATCACCTGTTGTTACTGCCAGTAATATTGTATAGTATGCTTGGCAGAATTTGTAAAGTCTCTGTAACCGTTTCTTACTATTCTAAGGCTTATCTAACTCTTACGGTCCATTTCTCCGGGATGAATGGCTATGGGGACTTTGACAATGGTCCTGATGATCCTGTCCCCCCCCCACCCCCCCTCCCCTCTCCTTTCGACCAGAGAGAGTGCCTGGGGTGCAAGGTAAGGACCAGAGAAGATGCTCTGCAGTTTACCACCCTGGCTGCCTTCTTCAAGCTCATTTTCGCGGTGGAGCAGACCAGAAAAGTATTGTCAGCTGTCATTTACTGAAGAACTTATAAGACAGTTTGGTAGTATTGACAAGAAGGCTCCTGTTCCTCTGATGGAAAGCAAAGTGTATATAAAAACCGCTGGCGCTGAACCTCCAGGTTTTGGCACACACCAAAAATTGGGTTCAAACCCGCAATCTCTTGAGAAAAGAGGGGGGGAAAAACACACACAAAAACACAAAAAACAGGTCGGGTTCGAAAAAAGTTTCAGCGCGGATTCGAATCCGTTCACGCATGACCTAACGTTACAATTGTCCAGCGCTTTACCATCTGAGCCATTCATTTGGCAACTGACGTTACTACGTGTTTGTAAAGGAATTATAACGTTCTTTTCTGTAAACTCCCTCGCTTCATATTTTGCACTGTAAATTGTATAAAAATGGATGATAGTTCATGAAATTTGAGTGGTCTTGTACATTTTAGGATACTTAAGGCCTTGTTCTGCCAAGTTTATTATCGATTCACTGCCATTAGGCCAAGCCAACAGACTACCAGTACCAAGTTGTTGCGCTTAAGTCAGGACAGACAGAACGAACGAACGAACTTTATTTTACAAGGGTAGTGAATTAGGCAGTATTGCCTTTCTTACTTACATTCAGCCCTTGAGGCAAAATATTCAAATGTGGTAAGAGAGAGAGAGAGAGAGAGAGAGAGAGAGAGAGAGAGAAAGAGAGATACAGAGAGAGAGAGACAGAGAGAGAGACAGAGACAGAGAGAGAGACAGAGAGAGAGGGTGGGAGGGGAGCTGGGAAAAGGGGAGGAAGGGAAGAGAGAATGAGAGTAAGATGGTCGTGGGAGAGAGAGAGAGAGAGAGAGAGAGAGAGAGAGAGAGAGAGAGGAGAGAGAGAGAGAGAGAGAGAGAGAGAGAGAGAGAGAGAGAGAGAGAGAGAGAGAGAGAGAGAGAGAGAGAGAGAGAGAGAGACACAGAGAGAGACACAGAGAGAGACAGAGAGAGAGACAGAGAGACAGAGAGAGACAGAGAGAGAGAGTGAGAGAGAGAGAGAGGGGGGGAAGCTGGGAAAAGGGGAGGAAGGGAAGAGAGAATGAGAGTAAGAGGGTGGGTGGGAGAGAGAGAGAGAGAGAGAGAGAGAGAGAGAGAGAGAGAGAGAGAGAGAGAGAGAGAGAGAGAGAGAGAGAGAGAGACAGAGAGAGAGACAGAGAGAGACAGACACAGAGAGAGAGAGAGAGAGAGACAGAGAGAGAGAGAGAGAGAGAGAGGGGGGGGGGGGAGGGAAGCTGGGAAAAGGAGAGGAAGGGAAGAGAGAATGAGAGTAAGAGGGTGGGTGGGAGAGAGAGAGAGAGAGAGAGAGGAGAGAGAGAGAGAGAGAGAGAGAGAGAGAGAGAGAGAGAGAGAGGGAGGGAGAGAAAGAGGGGGGGAGGGGAGCTGGGAAAAGGGGAGGAAGGGAAGAGAGAATGAGAGTAAGAGGGTGGGTGGGAGAGAGATCGAGAGAGAGAGAGAGAGAGAGAGAGAGAGAGACAGAGAGAGAGAGAGAGACAGAGAGACAGAGAGAGAGACAGAGAGAGAGTGAGAGTAGCCATAAGTACTGATCAAAAGATCAGATAAAGGCCTCGCAGCCTAAGACATCTGAGGACATATCTATCTATCTAAATTAATTCTCCTATAAACTGTCCTCGCAAATGACGTCACGTTATTGATGACGTCGCACATGTTGGAATTTCGCCATCCCCAGGTGTTTCGAAATTCTTCTGGCATATAGGATCGAAATTGTACTTGCAAATGACGTCATGCTATTAATGACGTCAAATTTGGCTTTTCCGTCAATTGTCATTTCAATAATTTTTAGAGAGGTGCTTCGATTATACGACCTTAAAAAAACCACTTTCTCTTCAAGCCTCGATTCTGAAAATTTGATACATTCAATCGGACCTAACTTCCAGTTAGTGTGCAAAATCTCAAGGAAATCCGTCCAGTAGTTTTTGAGATATAAGCCGTGGAGACGGGACAGACAGACACACACACACACACACACACACACAGACAGACAGACAGATAAAGTCTGTAGGACCTCCAGTAAACCTGGAGGGATAATATTAACCATGCAATGAAGCCAGCTTGGGTGAAAATGTCTATAATCTGTGTTCGATGTTATCATTAGTTCCATGCTGAAAGTAAATCCAGAGTCAAGTGTGAAATCTGAAACAAGCATCTTTGTTTTAATAACAAGAGAAATTGTCTTGTTCATAAGCACTGGTAAATGTTTTCCTTACACTTGTTACCTGTGTGTACATGTATTGTTCAATACTGCTGCTGTGTTTTCAGAGTTTCAGAAATTGATCATTGCTTAGTTTCATTTAAATGTAAAAAAGGGGTCTGTGATTGTTTATTCCAGTGCATATTGTCCATCAACACAATGAATGGCATAAAACTTATTCTAATTTGCTTTGCTCACTGGCTTTGTTTAGCATTAGTAATGGCTACAGTAACTTGGCCAATATTTTGTCCTGGAAAATACTGCTTGTATATGAAAAATTGCTAAAATTCTAGATCATGAGATTTTTTTGCCACAGTTGGAATATATATGGTATATATGTTCTAGTTTGTGTCCTTGGAATTACAATGAGAAAATTTATGAATTGTACTTTTTTCTGTTATGACTTTATGTAGGTTCCAGTTTGCTTCCACCATTAATTTTTTAAAAAGTTAAACAAAATTCCATTAACATTTACCAACCTCTTTTTTTCTTTACTGTGCAAATCACCTTAAAGATTATTATCTCCTCCTTCCAGTGATACATAATGTGTTATGATTTAATGTGAAGGTGCAAGCAAGGACACTTCAAGTACCACTGGGTATGACAAGTCACTATTTCATGCCCAAAATGGTGGACTGGAAAGAGCGTTTGTATATAAAAAATTGCTAAAATTCTAAATCTTATTATCTTAAAGCTTATTATCTCCTCTTTCTAGTGACACATAATGTGCTGTGATTTAATGTGAAGGTGCAAGCAAGGACACTACAAGTACCACTGGGTATGACAAGTCACTATTTCATGCCAAAAAATGGCAGAAGGGAAAGAGCTAATCCAACACAATCATCACTGACTCACACTGACAACTTGTAGTGGCCTGCAGTTCATGTTGACAGCTTTGCCTGGCTTATCACAGGTCAACTCAAAATCAAATACTGGCTTTTATCCATCTTGCTGAAGCCTATTTCTGCACACCACAATCACATCCTCATTTTCATTATGCATTGCTCCTGCATTTTTGTCCATCTTATTCTCTACTCCCTCCATGCTCTCTCTCTCTCTGTCTGTCTGTCTGTCTGTCTGTCTCTCTCTGTCTGTCTGTCTGTCTGTCTGTCTCTCTCTGTCTGTCTGTCTGTCTGTCTGTCTGTCTGTCTGTCTGTCTGTCTGTCTGTCTCTCTCTCTCTCTGTCTCTCTCTCTCTCTCTCTCTCTCTCTCTCTCTCTCTCTCTCTCTCTCTCTCTCTCTCTCTCTCTCTCTCTCTCTCTCTCTCTCTCTCTCTCTCTCTCTCTCTCTCTCTCTCTCTCTCTCTCTCTCTCTCTCTCTCTCTCTCTCTCTCTCTCTCTCTCTCTCTCTCTCTCTCTCTCTCTCTCTCTCCCCTCCCTCCCTCTATGAATTTGATGTAAATACTTTGGGGAAATATTACAATGCATGGAAACCCAACTTTTCCAAATAACAGAATGTCATGGCTAAAACCTGAATTTGATGTCTTAAATTTTTTCTCTCACACTGACCATCAAAGCAAGACGTCAAGAGATGAAGAAATGAGTCATAAGACAAATAAAAGCAAATTGTACATAAGAGCAACATGGGCCTACAGAGAAACAGCAGCTCCAGATCAAACTACGTACCTTGTTGGTTCGGAGCTTGGCGCGCCTGCGGTAGATGACAGTCAGCTTGGCACGAAGTTTCTCCAGGTGACTGTCTTTGGCTTTGCTCTCCTCCGCCTCCTCCAAGTCCTCCATCTCCTCCACAGCATCATAGAACACCACATCCTCATCCTCTGTGAAATAAATTCCATATCCTCTATATGTGGTTGGACTTGAATGATCAGACCCTGTCCTAAAGTCCCAGTGGTTCCTTTCCATGCACAGTCACCCCTGGCTGAGCTACTGGAGCAGGCCCTGAAAACCCAGCAGCTAGGGTTTCCAGCCAATTGAACTGTTTAGGTTGTTTGTTACACTAGTGCTTATCTAGCAATGTCTGTCTATAGTAGTTGTAGTACAAAGACGACTTCTAGTTTACTTACAGAATTATCCATTTAATCACCTTTTTTTTCTGTCATCAGAAAAAAAATCCTTTCCATTATAATTCTGCCTCTGTGTATATATGTGTGTGTGTGTGTGTGTGTGTGTGTGTGTGTGTGTGTGTGTGTGTGTGTGTGTGTGGTGTGGTGTGGTGTGGTGAGGTGTGGTGTGGTGTGGTGTGGTGTGGTGTGGTGTGGTGTGGTGTGGTGTGGTGTGGTGTGGTGTGCTGTGCTGTGCATGTGTGTCTGTGTGTATACATGCATGTGTGTTTCCATGCATGCAGAGGGTTGCATGCAAGCATACAAATGTATACTTTTAAAAAAGGACAAATAATGGCTCTTACCTCTACAGTCTTAGTTTCAATTTGCTCCTGTCAAGTTGGCCGTGGCAAATTTTCCACATCATTCTGGGTCACTACTTCAAATCCATTGAAGACATGCAGTTGCAGTTTTTCATTTGGATGCTTACACTGAAGCTAGTGATACAACAAAACTTCACAAAGCTCCAAGAATGCCAAACCTTCACTTTCCTCATGCTCTGCAGCAGCTGGGAGCAATTTTTCACTTGCTTCCCACTGCTCCTTTGTCCACATTTTTCCTGGTTGCAGCACAAAGTCACGCTTTATCAAGAAAAGGTCATGGATCACTGTAACAGCTGCACAAAGAGATTAGCATCTGAAACTGTGAAAGAGAAACTAGGCTCACCTCCGAGGACTCTTGAGCGAGCCTGAAGCTGAGTCTTGATCAGGTTCTCTTCTTCCTCCAACAGTTTCAGGTTGAGCTCATTGACCTTGCTTTGCCATTCATACACCTCCTGCTCCAGCTGCTCCAGATACTGAAGCCCTGATGCCTCATCCAGACTAGCAATCTGCAACAATTCCACATGCCACAGATCAGTGGGAGGTACAAACATATCTTAAAACACACAAATACACACACACAAAACATATCTTAAAACACACAAACACACACACACACAAAACATATCTTAAAACACACAAATACACACACACACACACACACCAGACATGGGACAAGGGAATTGTGAAAAATACTGAAACTGAAGGCGCGAAGCGCCGAACCGACGGCGCGAAGTGCCGAACCGACGGCGCAAAGCGCCAAGCAAGCTAGGGGGGTCCGGGGGCATGCCCCCCCTGAATTTTTTTTTACTAGGGGAAGCCAAATGGTGCAATCTGATGCAATCTGATCAGGAAAATTAACTTTCTAGGCTGTTCACTGAAACAGCTACAGTACAAAAAAATTAATTTTTTTAAAGTACTCACCCAAAATCACATGTCTGTTTTAGATTGATCTCTGCCATCAATAGTTGTGTGTTGGGTGTGCAAATACCTAAAAATTGTACATAGAAAAGTCTGTTCATTTTGTGACTGTTTATTCTTCATTTCATTGATACTCTGGGAAGTTTGCTGAAGAAATCCCTCAGGTCACCACTGGAAACCTGCCTTTTCTTTGCTGGGGCCGGCACCACATTAGCTTCACTCACGGGCACAGATGACGATCTTTTGTTGATGGGGGTCTGCACCACCTTCATGGCGGAAGAAGAGGCCACCTTGGGAATACAAAACCCCGAAGACACACCATTAGCAGTGACTGGAGGTACAGTTTCCCGTCTCGAAGCACTGACCACAGCTGATGTGGAGGGTGTGGGAGGGTGTGGGAGTTTGCAGCTTATTTTTAGAAGAAGAGGCTACCTTGCGGCTCCATGATTTCCGAGCAAAAGCAATGTGGGATGGTCTACGACTTCGGCACACTGGACCGTAGCATGATGAGGTACAACATGGGTTGATCTCCAGGGAGTTCCAGTGGCTGCCGAATCTTTGGGTCCACAGACGGCGTTGTTCGATGCAAATCCAATTTCAGTGCGTGTTTGTTGGTGGTGAGATGCTTTACCAACGCAGACTTTCCATTTGTCCCGTAATTGATGATTCCTTTCTCGCACCACTTGCAAATGGCTTCTCCAGGCACGTCGATTTTTGCGATGGAATCGCCGATCAACTGGGATCTCTCCTTGCCCTTGTATTTCACTACAACTCTCTCCGACAGCCATTGCGCTTTCCATTTGTTTTTCACACTGTCAACCTTGTCGATGTTCGCGGACTCAACACTTTCATTTTCCGTCAACACTCGATAGGAGTAAATCGCCATTTTGACTGCTTCGACTTCACAACTGCACAAGCGCTCGGAGAATCCGAAAACGAGTATTTTCAGCTTCGGCAAAGATCGGCAATGATCATGACCAATCAAAACGAGGGCAAAGTTTGGATAAATGACGTCGCAGTACTTCGTGAAACATGACGGAACGACCCGACAACCGAACTTGTGAAGGCGCCAAAGTTCACCCTAACCCCCCCCCCCCATTTTTCTCTTCGGATTTGCGTCGATCTCACAAATGACCCATTGACTTTAAAAAAATACGGAAATCAGTATAAATACGGATCAGTCCCATGTCTGACACACACACACACACACACACACAAAACATATCTTAAAACACACAAATACACACACACACAAAACATATCTTAAAACACACAAATACACACACACACAAAACATATCTTAAAACACACAAATACACATACACACACACACACACACACACACACACACTCACACAAACAAACAGCCATACAAATTCTTACACACATTCACAAACACACACACTTACACACAAACAGTCATACAAATACACACACACATACACACACATATATGCACACACAACCACATACAAACAGCCACACAAATACACACACACACATCACACACACACACACACACACACACACACACACACACACACACACACACACACTAAACACACACTCCAAACAGTGAACTCCAGCGGCTTGAGTTCAAGAGAAAACATGGTGCATATGATAAAGATAGCTTTGTCTCTAAAGTAGATAAGCATACATCTGTCTCTAAACTCAATGGTAACACCCTGGCAGGTCACTGTCAGATGAGCTTGTGGACAGCATCCAGGATGGCAGAGGTGTCCCACTCCTACATGCCAGTCTCTGCCAGACCTTCCACAGACACGTTCTGAGGGCTGAGAGGAAGTTCCAATCTTCATACTCTGCCTCCTCCTGCTCCTACTGCCCTCCAGCTGCTGGTTCCTTTGACTTCATCCCTCGTGATGCCCACTTCGGCGGAGCTTTTCCAACCGCTCGAGTCACCATCTAGGCATTCCCAGATGTCTATGGCGATGTCTGTGGGTCTCAAGTCTTAAACATGTGGAAGACAATACCTTCCCCAAAGATCTGTTGTGCAGCTGTCTGGCTACAGGGTCACGACTAAATTGCTACCTGCAGCTGCACTACAAGAATGAAGTAGATATCTTAAATTTTAAAAAACTTGAAGATAAAATATCAGTCAGACAACCCTTCACCAATGGAGATGTTTCCATCCTGTTCAAAGGCCTTATGATACAGTGATTATGATGAAGTGAATGATGAGTACATGCTAGAAATGTAGAATAAGTAATTATCTTCACCTCAAAAGGCAAGTTTTATGATTTATCCTTTGAAAGAAAAGGAAAGAAAAAATGTTTCAGCCACACTTGCGGGAGAACCTTGCAGTTTGGCAATTGTTAAAATCGAGATCTGCCAAGGAGGCCCTGCACTCCAAGGGAGCAAAAAGAACCAAGTAGAGATGAAACTGAAAGGACTTAGACCCGTTGACAGTGAAGGCAACATTCTTACCTCTTCCTTGACTTTGTCCCTCTGCTGCACGTAGCTCTTGCGGATGTTTTGGTAGAGCTGCTGCCGCTCCAGAGCAAGGTCCTCCCTCAGCCTGAAGCAGACGGACCAGGTGCAAGTAGCACTAAGGCAAAGCAAGCACAGCAAGGCAAGGCGAAGAAGAAGCAAAGATAAGTAAGCTAAGGTGAGGTCAGGCTAGGCAATGCAAGCTACAGAAGACAAAGCAATACAAGGCCACACAAGGGAAGGCTAAAGTTCTGTTGGAATTATTCAGTGAATCTCATCTGCCTAACTGCCTGTTAGATTGTCCAAGGTTTCATTTTCTGCATTTTCCCAGTCATTTGCTTCTGGAGATTTTAAATCACAATGCCTCATTCATTCCTTGGGATTCCTGTATGAGAAGAAGAAGAAAAAGAAGAAGAAGAAGAAGAAGAAGAAGAAGAAGAAGAAGAAGAAGAAGAAGAAGAAGAAGAAGAAGAAGAAGAAGAAGAAGAAGAAGAAGAAGAAGAAGAAGAAGAGGAGGAGGATGAAAAAGAAGAAATTTAAACTACAATACTCCATTGCATTGTAAGAGGTAAGGGAGACAATCGATACAGGCAACCATATTTGTCATTGCTAAGAAAAGTATAACTATAAGATTAAAAAAAAGAAAAAGAATGCATGCATGCATGCGCATGTGTATGCGCATTTGTGTGTGTATGTGTATGTGTGCATGCATGTGTGCATGCCTGTGCATGTGTGTTTTCCTTGTTGTGGACAAACTGATGCATTAAATAAACCTGTACATTATTTGGGCTAATTTTGGTATGGTTCTTTGAATATAGGTTTATACACAGTATGCTCTGTTTGATCCTCTGTGCTGTGTTTTAATACATCTAGGTTGCTTTGTTGTTTGGGGGGTGGAGTTTGGGGAGAGGGAGGGGTGTCATGTTTCCCAAATGAAAAAGTCTCAATAGGTCTAGCAATGACTGAGTGCAAAAAAACCTCCTTTGCAAAGTGATAACCTACTGCTTCATCTTTGTCTTACCTCAGAAGTCGCTCTCCTCCCACCAGATCAAATGTTTTGCGGCCAAATCTTTTTCTGTCCTCCTCCATCCTTTCAATTTTCCCTGTGCAGGATAGAAAAATCATTATTCCAATCTCTTGAAACATTTTGCACCAGACATATCAGTTGCTTGTTTGTGATTGATACACAAAGTCAGAGGAAACAGGAGAAAGAGAGGAGTAAAACTGGAGGGGAGATGGAGGAATGAGGTTTGAAGTGAGATAAAGCAGGGGGGTGAGGAAGAGTAGAAGAATATGACAGCGATAACAGGTTGAGGATGAGATGAGATAAGATGGGAGTGGGAAGGAAGAATTGGAGGAAAAAGACTAGGAAAAAAGTACAAACCAGAAAGTGGAGGAAGAAGGTAATAGGGAAAGAGGAAAGAAGAGAATGAGGAGAAGGAGGGTGGAGGGGGGTGTGTGGTGGGGATGTTTAAAGGTAAAATATGTATGAAGTAGGAAGAGACAAGAAAAGAATGGGTTGGGGATGGGTGGGGTGGTGAAGGTGAGGGTATGTAAAGGGATGAAAAAGAAAGGGAGGAGCAGGGGAGAAATTAAAAGGATATCTTAGGAGGAAATGGAGTAGGAGGAAATGGAGTAAAAGGAAAAGGAGTAAGAGGAAAAGGAGTAGGAGGAAAAGGAGTAAGAGGAAAAGGAGTAGGAGGAAAAGGAGTAGGAGGAAAAGGAGTAAGAGGAAAAGGAGTAGGAGGAAAAGGAGTAAGAGGAAAAGGAGTAAGAGGAAAAGGAGTAGGAGGAAAAGGAGTAGGAGGAAAAGGAGTAGGAGGAAAAGGAGTAAGAGGAAAAGGAGTAGGAGGAAAAGGAGTAAGAGGAAAAGGAGTAGGAAAAGGAGTAGGAGAAAAAGGAGTAGGAAAAGGAGTAAGAGGAAAAGGAGTAAGAGGAAAAGGAGTAAGAGGAAAAGGAGTAAGAGGAAAAGGAGTAAGAGGAAAAGGAGTAAGAGGAAAAGGAGTAGGAGGAAAAGGAGTAGGAGGAAAAGGAGTAGGAGGAAAAGGAGTAGGAGGAAAAGAGAGAAACAGGAAGAGAAGAGGTAATAATAGAGCAAGAAACCAATACTTGGCAGAGGTGGATATGGAAGTGAAAGAATAGGTATGATAGGATTTATGGGAAGAGCAGCAACAGGAGAATAAAGTTGTGGAGGAAGAAGAAGAGGAACTGGAGGAAGAAAAGTAGAGGCAGAGAGAATAAGAGAATCAAATAACTTTAATAGGATTAGGAGCAGGAAGAGATGGAGGAGGAGCAAAAAAAGTAGATGTGGCAGGAGAGGCTGGATGAGAGGCAGCAGGAGGAGCAGCAGGTGCAGCAGCAGGAGAGGCAGCAGGAGAGGCAGCAGGAGACGCAGCAGGAGAGGCAGCAGGAGAGGCAGCAGGAGAGGCAGCAGGAGAGGCAGCAGGAGAGGCAGCAGGAGAGGCAGCAGGAGAGGGAGCAGGAAAGGTAGCAGGAGAGGCAGCAGGAACAGCAGCAGGAGAGGCAGCAGGAGGAGAAGCAGGAGAGGCAGCAGGAGAGGCAGCAGGAGAG
This sequence comes from Theodoxus fluviatilis, assembly GCA_034096865.1. Taxonomy (NCBI): domain Eukaryota; kingdom Metazoa; phylum Mollusca; class Gastropoda; order Cycloneritida; family Neritidae; genus Theodoxus; species Theodoxus fluviatilis. The sequence continues at coordinate 152,665 of JAWQFJ010002256.1, forward strand.
GCAGCAGGAGAGGCAGCAGGAGGAGAAGCAGGAGAGGCAGCAGGAGAGGCAGCAGGAGAGGCAGCAGGAGAGGCAGCAGGAGAGGCAGCAGGAGAGGCAGCAGGAGAGGCAGCAGGAGAGGCAGCAGGAGAGGCAGCAGGAGAGGCAGCAGGAGAGGCAGCAGGAGAGGCAGCAGGAGAGGCAGCAGGAGAGGCAGCAGGAGAGGGAGCAGGAGAGGCAGCAGGAGAGGGAGCAGGAGAGGCAGCAGGAGAGGGACCAGGAGAGGCAGCAGGAGAGGGAGCAGGAGAGGCAGCAGGAGAGGCAGCAGGAGAGGCAGCAGGAGAGGCAGCAGGAGAGGCAGCAGGAGAGGCAGCAGGAGAGGCAGCAGGAGAGGCAGCAGGAGAGGCAGCAGGAGAGGCAGCAGGAGAGGCAGCAGGAGAGGCAGCAGGAGAGGCAGCAGGAGAGGCAGCAGGAGAGGCAGCAGGAGAGGGACCAGGAGAGGCAGCAGGAGAGGCAGCAGGAGAGGCAGCAGGAGAGGCAGCAGGAGAGGCAGCAGGATAAGCAGCAGGAGAGGCAGCAGGAGAAGCAGAGGAGATGGACCTGGAGCAGTAGGAGAGCCAGATCATGACCAAAAAAGACATGAACTGTGAAGGGACAGATGTGGCAGGTGGAAAAGCAGGAGGACCAGCAGAAGGTGCAGCAGGAGAGGCAGCAGGAGGAGCAGCAACAGGAGGAGCAGCAGCAGGAGGAGCAGCACCAGGAGGAACACCAGTAGCAAGAGACAAGAAAGAATCCAGAGGAGAACTGAGTGTTGAAGAAGAAAAGTTGGTACCTGGGAGACCTGTTTCTACCAATACTGACACCAATATAATAGAGAAGCACAGAGGTGCCAGTCAAAGGAACATCTGGGTGGATGGGGCTTTACCATCAATCAGCCTTTGTAAGCTACCAAAGGCCACAGAGTATAAAATCACTAGAGATGTTCTGAATAAGAGCAAGTCAGGTCTCAATTTCTCTCACTATTTGCCTTTAACAAATCTTGTCAGGAGATTGTGCATCTATTTCTTAACCTCAACCCACATTGAGGATGTGCCAGCTGAATCTTACCTTCATAGACATCACAGGTGTGAGAGTAGTACTTGACATAGAGTTCCTGAATGGTGTCCAGGGCCTGTTCATAGTGTCCTTGCCACTCGGAAAACACTGCTGCCTGCTCCTGCTTGACACGCTGCCCAACATTGGGATTCTGCAAGTAGTTCTTGGCCTCTTTGAGTTTCCCCACTGCCACTTCCCTTAGGTCCAGAAAGGGCTGAAGAAGGTAGTTGTACAGCTGGGCTAGGTTCACATTCAGCCGGAAAGTTGCATCATCCTCGGCCTGATATGCATCCTTCATGTCCACCATTGTAACACAGTTGCTCCACTCAAAGACTGCATTCTGCATCTCTTCCTCGGAGTGCTTCACGGCATCCTCATAGCCCTGCCTGCGGAGTTCACTTATGTTCTGGAGGTATTCCTCTTCGTCTGGCTCCTCGAAAAGAGTGGACATGAGCAGCTTTTCTTTGCATTTGTCCAGAGCCACGGAGAGGTAAGCCTCCAAGTCTCTGCAGAGCTGGTCAATGTCCTCAGGAACAGGGAGTGAGTTGAAATAGCTCCATAGGCCTGAAGGTTCATCAGGAAGACAAGGCAGGAATGGCTGCAGGGAGGGATGGATCAAACACAAAAGGTTGTGGATGCCCTTCAGTTCCTGGAAGGAGAAGATACCAGATCTGCTGTTGCAGTCCTGGGTGTCTGAGAAGACTCTGCTGCCAGATCGGCAAGTGATGGCCATCTTGTACTCTGCCTGGTTCCAGGAGACAAGGAAGACCATTTTTGGAGGCAGCATGTTATCTGCAAAGGGGTTTTCCCTGACTGCCACCCAGCCCTCCAGGGAGTCCGGTTGGTCAAACTCCATGGTGAAATGTCAACAGTTTCTGGAGTCTTTGATGCCTTAGTTATCACAATTACACCATGCTGCAAGAAAAAGAAGGAAGATAGTGTACTCCTCGGGCAAGTATTTTTTGTACAGAAAGTAACAACAGATACATGTATGTAACATGATATGAAAAGGATGCCCACACCAATTATATTTCTATTTTAAATTAATATTTCAGGAAAGGTTAATCACGTTCACAATACACATGTCTCCGTAGAAATACTGTGCGCTCATCTAAATCATTCATCAAAAGCACGTTATTAATATTATATCACTGTTTTGATCATCACGTGACGATTGACAAATGGCAAAACTCGAAAAAGCACTGTAAGATTAACCATTGCTGACATATGGCCTTATGAATGCTGTACTTAATGACCTAAACAAATATAAGGCATCATAAACGCTAAACACTAGGCTAGCGTATAGCGAAAAACAGACGTTTACAAAATGATAAGCTGTTTCGACAAACAACGAAATCATGAGTGAGAAAGACAAAGATTTACGAACGATGAAAACTCAAGATAATTCGATAAGACTAACTAAAGCTCTGAATACCTGCAGAAGAGTAGCAAAATAGATAACGTCAAATGCTAATTAATTACTACTTCCAATACTTTGTTTTCCACCAAAACACTCACACGCCATCAGCGATCTCCACGACGAGATAATCGCAAATCGGGACAGCTCAAACGCTGGCTAGACTATCTCAACAATCCAGAGGTTCCCTTACGCCCTCAGACAAATGAAGAATTATACCTTTCATTTACAGACGATGAAAAGATTTTAATTCGTCTACGTTATTTCCTATGCTGTGAGAAAATGTCAGCAACAAAAACTTTTCGACATCAGCTGTCTGGTCTGCTCATTTCCATCAACAAAGGAGACAAGCGAACCAAAACAAACTACCATACTCTCTGCCTAAAATCCTCATGAATCAAAACAAAACTGTTGATGTTCTTTTCTGCAAAAGTATCTTACCTTATGAAAGACTTTTGTTGTTTGCCACTAATAACGTGTGTAGCTCTTCACCCTGCAAAATGGAAGATATAAATAAAGCGTGACGCACATGTAAACTGTTTACACTCCAGAGAGTTTCTCACATGACCCAAAAATTCAGATAGCCTGTTGTGCTGTGGGAGTTACCTCCCGTAGGAGTCTGAGGATATTATAAATGTGAGGCAGTGTGACACCCTTCCTTGTTTTCTGATATGGACGGAAAAGAAGAAGATGGTTCCACCGTTCTCGCTGAGACATTGATAGAACTTGTGAACAAAGATGACGTTAAGTCAATGGTTCAAGTACAGCGAGACATGTAAGTTCACTGAGATGTATTCGCTTATTACGTATGCATCACAAGTTTACGCGGTGATATTGTATAGCCATCGAATGGATTTTTTTGGCCTGGGTGCGTTTATAGAGAGTAATTTGCATCTGCTTGGAACATATTTCCATCCATTGATAAATCATTCCGTGTTACGAAGGTCAACTGCAGATCTCACTGATCTGGAGTATGGCAAATATTGCCTTTCTTACCTCCTCCTCTTCGTCACCACCACCACCAACCAACCACCATCATCAACATGCGGCTAAAGACAGCTATTGCTCCCAGAGTCACCGGCTTCTGATTGGCCACTTTTCCAACACGGGAAGACTTTACAAGGTGCTGTAAGATTGCTCCATCATGTCAGCATCGCCTTTCAGAGTTAAGATCTAGTCAACACGACCAAGAACAGTGCAAACACGTATTTCCCGATATCAGTTGTGAGTCTAACCGACGGCCTGCACCCCGAGAAAACTCATCTTGCTGTGCCTCGCACAAAACGTCAACTATCGAGAATAAATTTACTCCGCGCCCAAAATAGATGGCAATGTTGTGTTGGTGTGTCTTTGCCCAGTTCCACATGCGGCTAAAGACAGCTATCGACTAAGATAAGATGCTTCCAAAGTTGAAGGCACGGACTGACAGATTACCCGGGTTTCGCCGCTGGAAGTACTCGAGCAGACGAAACCACCACAGTCACGTGACACGAAGTGGCCAATCAGAAGCCGGTGACTCTGGGAGCAATAGCTGTCTTTAGCCGCATGTCCATCATCATCATCATCATCATCATCATCATCATCATCATCATCATCATCATCATCACCATCACCATCACCATCATTGTTGCTTTGCTGCTGTCGTTGTTCACTGTTGTCATCTTCTTTTCCCTAGACCTCGCTGTGTTGCCCAAATACTATTCTCATCATGTTTTCACAGTCCAGGCATTACTAAAAACATGTTAAAGAAAGAGATACTTTATTCATTGCCTTTAACAATGAACTTTTTCCTTGTCTACCAGTGGTAGTACCACACATAAGACAAACAAGTGTTATGATGGAATATGTGCATTTATAAAGAAACTTGTTGAAATACATCATCTTTAAGGATCATGGACATAATTGAAAAACTCATTAAGCTTCCTTATCAAATCATTAAGCCTTCTGATTTACTATGAATGTTTACACACAATGTGCATTGTTATTTCGGGGTGGGGATTGTTGGTGATTTGGGGTTGGGGTTTGTTTGTTGTTGGGTTTTGTTTTTGTTTTTGGCGGGGGGGGGGGGGGGGGGTGTGCTTTGTTTTGTTTTGTTTTTTGCTTGCTTGGTGTCTTAAAAATGCATAATGATAAAAAAGGAAATTTAGAAACTTTGCAGACTGTGCTGTGTGTGTGTGTGTGGGTGTGTGTGTGTGTGTGTGTGTGTGTGTATGTGTGTGTATGTGTGTGTTCTGAGCAGTATCTGCCAAGATGAAAACTACCTGGAACTGTAAACTTTTCTTTTTTTCTTTTTCAAGGTTGTCCAGATATGAGAAGACAAATGAAATGTTGATCAATTTCAATATTTTGTCTGCAACTCGATATGATCAAACCTTAAAGGACTTCAAGAAACACACACAGTTGCTATATGACATGAAGAAAGACCTTGATACTGTCTTCAGGCGCATTCGGTGAGTTTCATTAGAAAAGGTCTGGATATACATGTATTTGTTTAAAAATTTTGTTGGATTTTATAAAATAATCAGATTACATATATGTGTGTTGGGAGGAAGGGAGGGAGTACTCACTACTCAGATGCATGCATTTTATTAAAACATAGGAGTCTTAACTCTTTTCTGCTCATCCCTGTTAGATTTATTCCATATGGAATTATTAGGGGGGGAAAAAACATTTTGCATTTCTTTTATTTACAAGGGTTGAAAGAGCATTCTCTATCACTTAACTCATGTGTGTGTTGAGAATAGTGCATAGATAAACATACAACATTAAAATGTATTGTTGGCTAACTGGCTTCTTATTGATGGTATAATTTGAGTTGGAAAAGCTGTTTGAATGAGTGTGTTCAATACTGCTTCAACTGTGATATAATACTTAAGAGGGAATCTGCTTTTTGAAAAATGTCATATGAATTAGTAACTTTTCAAGAGAGGATAGTTACTTTTCACCTCTGTTTTTCAGCTCACTGAAGCAGAGGCTGGGGAAAATGCACCCTGAGGCTTTTGCAGGTAATTTTTAGCTGACAGGTATTCAAAGGAAAAGTTTTTACCATAATTTCTCTCCCATAATTTGACTAAATGCATTCATAGATGCATTTTTAATGAATATTAGATGTTGTGTTGCTTTAAACATTATTTGGAATTTGTTCTTCACTGGACTTTCAATTTTTCATGAAATGATATTGTGTTGCAATTTGACTTCCCTACATGCACATTTAGACCACATTTTTCTTATTTTTACTCATATAGATAATTCTTATAAAATTGGGCATGGCAATAACCAATGGACGAATGCATCTTTACATTTGGAGACAGGCAGTTTGTGTAACTCTTCATCCAAGTGTAAGAGTCTATCCTAAGGTAATACAGTGGAACCCCTCTTTTACAACTTTACAAAATCTCAGGAAATTCGGTCTTAAAAGAGGGGGAGTCTTAAAAGAGGGAGTGAAGTGAATTGCATACATAACTGAACATTTGATGTAGGAAAGTGAAAAAACCTTGCACAAAAGACAAAATGCTTTAGATTCACATACAAGATGCCTTTAATAGATGTAACTGCTTCAGTTATTCAGTTATCATGTTGATGCTTTCATGCAACTCATCTCTTTGCTGAGAGTATATACATACTTTTTTCTGTTTGCTTCCATCTTGTAAGGGTGATGCATAAAATTCTCTCTCTCTCTCTCTCTCTCTCTCTCTCTCTCTCTCTCTCTCTCTCTCTCTCTCTCTCTCTCTCTCTCTCTCTCTCTCTCTCTCACACACACACACACACACACACACACACACACACACACACACACACTTAAACAAGCTATGAGTATGACAAAAATTCTAAAGGAGATGGAGAAAAAGAGACGTAAAAAACTTTAATGTTGGATTTTTCTCGGAGACTATTAAGTCTATCAACACCCAATTTGGCATGATGGTGTAGGATGACAAGGCGTCAAAAGAACGTACATAGTGACTTGACCTTGCTTCAAGGTCAAGGTCACAGGAGCTCTTTAAAGTTGGATTGTATACATATTTTGAAGTGACCTTGACCCTGAACTATGGAAGATAACTCTTCCAAACTTCATAACATTGTAGTACACATGTTATACTTTCATCATGAGACACATTTGGTCACATATCATCAAGGTCAAGGTCACTTTGACCCTTATGAAATGTGACCAAAATGGGGTAGTGAACCACTAAAAGTGACCATATCTCATGGTAGAAAGTGCCAATAAGCACCATTGTGCTTCCTATGTCTTGAATTAACAGCCTTGTGTTGCATGACCTTGGATGACCTTGACCTTGGGTCAAGGTCACATGTGTTTTGGTAGGAAAGGTAAAGCAGATCTTAGTGAATGTTGTCATTGCTAGGTTTAGTTGCTTGACCTTGAAGGTCACCCGAAGGTCAAGGTCATGTAAAGGTCATTGTCATGTAAAGGTCAAGGTCAAGCATGTGAGTCGTATGGGCTTTGCCCTTCTTGTTTATAGAGTGGCCTTAATACATCACAGTGGGGAGCTTCAGATCCCCCACCCTCACCATAAGCATGGGTGCACCCCAAGGATGCGCCCTCTCCCCGTCCCTCTACAGCATCTATATGAGCAACTACATTGCCAAATCAACTGACAATCTAATCTTGAAATTTGCTGATGACACAGCCATTATCAGATGTGTGAAAGGTTCTGATGAAACTCCTATAGAGAAAAAGTGGAAAGTGTCATCAGCTGGTGTGACGAAAACAAACTCCTTCTAAACACAAAGAAACCCAAAGAAATGGTCATAAACTTCCGGGGCAATGACCAAAGTCTCAGACCAGTTTCGATAGGAGATACAGAAATAGAAAAAGTGAAAAACTGCAAATATCTTGGGAGATGATATCTGCTGACCTCAACTGGAAATCCCACACCACAAGTTGTGTGAAAAAACGCAGTCATCCTCTTCACCTTCTTTGACAGCTGTGCCAGTCCAATCTTGAAGAAAGCATTTTTGAAAACCTTTTGTGTCGCCACCATTCAGAGTGTTTTGACTTTTGGATTTCTTGCGTGGCTAAGTAGTGCTCAAGCTGATGACAAGAAGAAACTCAAAAAAATTCAGAGAACGGCTGAGAAAGTTATGAAGACATCTGTGCCACCTCTGGAAGATCTGTACGCAGAAAGAGCGATGAAGAAAACCGAAGACATCCGGAAAGACCTAAACCCCTCTCTTAATCCCTGCTTTGAGATCCTGCCATCAGGGAAGAGATTCCGGTCTGCGAGAACCCAAATGGAGAGGTTTTGAAAATCATTTGCCCCTTAAACAAGGCCAGACCAAACATCTAAAAGGGCAAAGCTCATTCTTTTTAAAATAAGTAAACAGCAACCAGTGCAGAGGGAGGGGGTGGGGTGGGGGATGGGAAGGTTGTCGGAGGAAAGGTAGAGGAAGGAGCAGTGGAGAGAAAACAGCCCAAGAAATGAGCCGTGAAGATGGTTTTCTTTGCGTTTGTAAATGGTCACACTGTTTTCACTGTTTCCATTCAAATATGTCTTAATTTTTTAACAACTTTATGTGTACATGTACATGTATGTGCTGGACAAGGCAAATTCCTGAAAAGGCGACGAATAAAGTATCTGTATCTCTCTCTATATATAATATAGACGCATTCTATATTGCTTTACAGAATACTCCATTTTATAGTGTAGTTAATGTTGCGAACCCTAACAATGCACTAAAACTTTTCCTGTCAGTTATTGACGAACATGTTCCTATGAAAAAGAAACGTGTACGTCATCCAACGCTTCCACCATGGATGACAAAGGATGTAATGTTAGCAATGACTGTGAGAGATCGATTAAGAAAAAATGGAGATTTCCAAGCCTACAAAAAAACAACATAATTTTGTTAAGAGTCTGGTAAGAAAAGCTAAAAAAATAATATTTTCAAAGGATTATAGAAGATAATAAGGATACGGCTTTGGTGTGGAAAGCCATCAATACCTTTACTAATCGAAACAAAGTTAAATCTGTTGTAGCATTTTTGACAGTTAATGTTGATGAATGCAATGCTCACTTTCTTTCTGTGGCCCAAAAATTATTACAGACGGTCAATGTGCAAAGTAACCTTTCCTGAGAATTGATTTTGAGTGATTTTTGCAAAGGAAGACTGTCCGAGTCTAAAGAATTTGAGATATTACTTCTTGGCATTCATGAAGTTGGTATATTTCTTGAGAAGATGAATAAGAAATCAGTTGGACTTGATGGTATTAACACCTTCATTTTGAAAATTTCTATTCCATACATTATTAAATCTCTCACTCATATATATAACTTGTGTATCATCAATCACACATTCCCCGATGAATGGAAAATAGCGAAAGTTATTCCTTTACCAAAAATGAAGACCCCTTTGAATATTGATGATTTTAGACCCATTTCAATACTTGCTATACTATCAAAGCCACTTGAAAAGCATGTTCACGAGCATTTGATGGCATATCTGGATCAACATGATCTACTTTATTCTCTTCAATCGGTTTCCGAACAAAACATTCTTGCCACACAGCATTAACTCAATTGATTGATTCTTGGCTATGTGCCATTAATGGGTCACAGTTGATTGGTTCCATCTTTCTTGATCTAAAGAAAGCGTTTGACATGGTTCATCCTGACATTTTAATTGAAAAATTATCACAATATCTAAATGGTTGTAACACGGTGAAATTCTTTCAATTGAATGATTGAAGACAGACACCAGTATGTCTATTTCAATGGACATGCTTCTTTTTGTGGCCATTTACAAGTGGGTGTGCCACAAGGTTCTGTCTTAGGTCCTCTTTTGTTCTGCCTATTCATCAATGATCTACCATTACATATCTCTGATAAAGAGGTTACATGTGATATGTTTGCTGATGATGTAACACTTTCAACCTCAGGTGTCAGGACTGAATGTGTGGCAGTAAAACTTCAAGGGAGCCTGGATGAAAAACGTTCCTGGTGCTCTTCGAATCATATGGTCATTAATCCTTCCCAAACGAAATATATGGTAATAACTACAAGACAAAAACATCAAATATATCTTTTATCTCTTCCTCTTGTTCTTGATTCTTTGAGAATTGAAAAACATTTTGAGCACAAAGTTCTTGGTGTAATAATTGATGATCACTTAGGATGGCAATCACACATTGATTATATTTGTAAATAAATATCAATTAATCTATTTCTTCTCTCCAAATTAAGACATATTGTTGACGTTCAAACTTGCAAAATCTTCTTCCATGCTCATATCTTATCTCACGTTAATTATGCATCAACAATTTGGGATGGCTGTAGTGACGCTAACTTGAAAAGGCTGAAGTCATTGTATCGAAGAGCCTCTAAGCTTATGATAACAGATAGTTCACTATCTACAAATGACAAAATGAAAGAACTTAACATATTGCCTTTTCATAAGCATTTACAATTCAAAAAATGTGTCTTAATGAAAAGAATTACTGATGGTGATGTGCCTGATTATTTGATAAACTTATTCCAACATTCAAATATTCATGTACATAACTTTATAATACCACAACCTAGAAATGATTTGTTTAAACATAGCCTATCTTATTCAGGGGCTACTATGTGGAACACACTGTCCAATTCTCTAAAAATTGCGAAATCTTTAGAAAAATTTAAATTGAAACTACATACTCTTCTTATGCAGTCATCCTAGATACTTTCATCTTATTCCAAATTCACTTTGTGGCTATTTTCAACGTGGTATTTTGTTACCATGAATTGATTGTAACCTGTGTTCTTGTGTGAATTTTGTGTGGGATAGAGCATGGGTGGGTGGGTAGGGGTGGGGGATGGGATTGGATTTTTTGTTTGTTTTCATGTTTTATTAAGGGCTGGATGTAAGATAGGCAGTTATGCCTGATTCATGTATTTCCCTTGAAAAATAAAGTTTAATCAATCAATCAATCTCTCTCTCTCTCTCTCTCTCTCTCTCTCTCTCTCTCTCTTTTGACTGACCAATTCTTAGTCCCCCACTCTGTCAAAAATAGTTTTATTTGCCTCTTGAACTCTGGTTTGACCGCCTTGCCTTGTTGATAAATGGTGCATGATGTTATCTCTGGCAGTAGTTTTGATTTTCGCTTGCTATAAAGAGAAAACTAACAGAATGTGAAGGATGTTTTGAGAAAAAATCTTAAAATCCTGGAAAAGATTATTGCAAGTTGTGTTAGAGGGGGAGTTGTAAATGGGTGTGAAAACCAATTTACTGAAGATCATTGGAGAGTAGGTAAATCTTACTTTGGTGATGCAAGGAACCAACTTGATAGAGGGAAGGGATTTACTAGTAGTCAAACTTCCTTTAATGTTGAATCATCAAGCTCTCAGTTATTTTTTGGGGTTTTTCATTTGTTTCTGCTTGTGGTTGCATTCTTTTTTCTTTTCTTTTTGGCAATACAAGTGAGAATTTTTAATAGAATGTAATAAAAATTTAATTATAGATTTGGGGTGAAAATGTCCTGATAATCTCATGCACTGTGAAGATCTGCTTACACTGCATGGGTTACTTCCATCCAAACTAACCAGGAGTGAAAACTTTGGAATTGTCTTGACATTGAAACACTTGAGCATTTCGGAATGGTGTTGGGAAATTGTGTTGAATTTTTGCCAATGACATGACAATGAAAAAGTTCGGAAGGGGAAAATTTATTAAATACTGAGAAATTAGGATTTGGTCACTTCAGAGGAGTTTTATTTTCAGATTTGGGGCATGTGGATTACTGTTGTGTGTTTGGGTTTTGTGCAAACTTAGAATGCTAATTACTTGCACTCAGTTTTATTTCAATGAGTTTTTAGCTCCATTATGAAATTTTCACATGGACATCATGGGTAGCGTTTATCTGAGCAGCCCATTATGGGATGCCTGCTTGGCCATTTGACAATTACTGGCAGAAACCTGGGTGGAAAAAGTCCAAGTGTAGCATTTTTTGAGAGACCTATTTTTCTTGGGATGGTACACTGTGGTGGGTGGTAGCTTATAACTTCAGGCGGTGATGTCACTTGGTCGTCTTGACTGTCCAGTTCCCCTTTGGGTTGGGGTAAGTATAAACTCCGCTGCACCTCCTATGAGATCTGTAAAAGGAGAATAACTTTGGAAACAAAAGTTAGAGGACCGCATAGTAACAACTGCATGGGGAAAGATAGTGTGCATATCTGTCACTCTTACTTATTGCCATGACACGATTGCTAAACAAGTGATGTGAATTCTCAAAATCTTTTCATTCATTCATTCATTCATTCATTCATTCATTCATTCATGATCACTTATGAATTATCCAAGATGTGCTTTTCTTGCTTTTCTTGTAGCAGTCTATCAGCTCCACATAAACAGCATGGACTTCAGCCCTTGTATGATTATTGTATTTCTAAAGTCAAGTTTGTGCCTTTTGTTACAGCTTGCAGTGATGTGTACCAGTACATTCCTGACGAGGATGAAGAGGATGAACAAGCCACTCCAGTTCCACCCAGCACCAGTGCCACTTGACTTAGTGATTGATAAATGTCCTGCTCCTAATCTAATTTGCATGAATTTAAGTTGTCCATTTCTCTGTGATGTACGTACATGTATGTCTAATCTTTGCCCAGCTGTGGTATTTACAACAAATGGCCAGAGTAATTCTTTTCATATCTTCTGTACATAAAGACATTGTGCTGTAAATTGTTGCAGTTGCATTTTTGTGTGTTGTTTGTATGCTATTAAAGATAGTACATGAGAAAACATTTAATGGTGAATGTGCTTGTCTTTTAACGTAATTGCATACCACACAGCTGTGCTTGAAGGGTGTGTGTACTAAGACTGCCATTGATGTATGGCCAGGGATGTAAGTTTGATTTCAGCATCACAGGAATAACCAGTGATGTAGGCTACGTGGATTCTTTTTTACATCGTCTCCATTTTATCATGGACTCGGCCGCATTGGGTTGATTGCATGGAATCTCATTTTGGTCATCTTGACTGCTCTGTTGTATGAGTGAAGGAGAGAACCAGAGCAGTCCACGGAGGCTGAATCTACCAAGCAGAGTATTTGCAGAGAGCTCAAAAGACAACATGATAGCTGCGAGACTGCACAGACTATACTGATAATCTTATATTTTTTTAAATCACCGAATCACTGACCCAGACGAAACCAATGGCAGCCCACCCCCCATGAGAGAATGGTCAGCCCCTCAGCCTCTACTAGCTTGTTGAAACCAAAAGTATTTTCAGGAACTTCCCTTCCCTTCCAAAATGGAGTCCAGTATTCATTCACATTTTGACACAAATGTTATCAATACTTCCTGGCATTAATTCCCCAGTGGGTTGGGGGGATTCAGAGTTGACCCACCCTATCTCCCTATTCGAGTTGTAAGAGATGAATAAATACGGACAGCATGCCTTGATTTACACTTACTCTAGGCTGTTCTTATTTCCTTGCTTAATGGCCTTACATAGCCTATAGAGGCTGATAGGCCGTTAAAATCAATCCATCCATCCATCCAACCATCCATCCATCCATCCATCGTGGCATTAAAGAAATAGTCAACACTGTTAGGAAAAAAGTTATCAACAACCAAAGCAATACGAAATGCAGTTATCACAACACTTTACAATTACTTGGTGAACATTTTGGAGTGTAAAATTTGCAGAGTAAGCTAAAGCAGATCATCCATTCAAATGAGATCATGGACATTGGGGAAAGCTTAGATGAAAGAATTTGATGAATTTGTCAAAGAAAGTGACACGCCCATACATCATGGATCATTCCATGCACACGTGTATATGCCGAATTATGGAAAAGAATCCCCACCCAACCCCCAACCTAGAATAACTCCCAAGCAGCACACATTTGAAACTGGTCACATTTCATGGGTGTGGATATGGAGTTTTGGCCTTGCTCTGCATGTAGAACAAAGAGGTGGAAATAAGAACAAGAGGGATGAGGAAAGACAGGATTCTAATGAAGGAACACTCTACATATGGCCTCCCCGCTGCTGCAGTCATCTCCATCAAGGAGGAAGGAACAAGAAAGAAACTGAGACTTTCCCTCCATTTAGTCCAATCTTAATGAGAGTAATGATAATGATAATCTTTACTTTTGTCCTTTTTGAGGAAATTCACCCCCTAATCTCCGCTGTGCTGTGCATCATCCAGTGACCGGTTTTTCTCATCGGTAGGAGAGGCAATGTGGGTGAAGCACCTTGCCCAAGATGCAACTCTAGAATCTGTGCAGCTTCGAGCACCACAACCATTAGCTGCAAGCGACTGCAGATCAAACGCTCTATCTCCTCACCTATGGAGTCCCAGGTCGAGGTACAACAAATAATGTACTTCATACAGATATACAATTACAGGGCAGGAATACATATCCTGTGAAATATAAACCCTGCAGAAAATTGCTTTGCAGCGACACTGGTACATATTCCCTCTTCACCCTGAAAGTCCCGCTGTGGCCATGGAAAAAAATGGCCTTTCATGAGAGAGGGATCTGGGAAGGGAATTGGGGTTGAGGGATATTTCAATAGATTCTAAGCTATTCTTGTATTGTTTGTGCCTATTATCTGAGCCTCACAGGAAAGGTGAATATTTTCTTTGTGAGGGAAATACATTGCCACGAAGTAGAAAATGAAACTTGTCTGGAAAAAAACAGTTTCCAACATGACCTTCCTGAAGGAGGTTCTGTGACCTAAGTCAACTTAAATCACTCCAACAATTGCTCTGTACAATGTCATAATGTTACATAATAAAGCACAACCCTGACACAAACAGCGCCCCAAGTTAACTGTATTGGTCATCGACTATCTCGGGTAAATCTTTGCTCAAGTATAACTTCTTATCAGCCTTTAGAAGGAGAAATGTGATGCCCGAAATCGGCCTACAGACGCTGACGGACTGAACGGCTTATCTCCCTTATGGGAGATCTCTACAGTTTAGCCGCGGTCCAGCTTCTCGATTCTTCGGGGGGGGGGGTTTAACTACTTTTTTGTTTGCTTTTCATTGTGTCACGAATCGTCTGTGAACGTGAGTGTTACATCCAAGGCAACTCTGTCTTCTTCTTGCATTCTAAAAGTCAAAGCAGAAATCATGGACCGAGTCTGATGAAAACGGAAAACGCGTTAGTGCAGACAATGAGATATCAATCATTCAATGTTGAGCAGTCATGAGTGTTTGTGGGATGCATTCAAACCACTGTACTGCATGTGTGTGTGTGTGTGTGTGTGTGTGTGTCATTCTGAACACAGAGATATACTATATTCACTAATCTCAGCCACGCTGAATTGTGTGTGTGCCCTCGCGCGCGCGCGAGCGTGCGTGTGCATGCGTGTGTGTCCATCCGTCCTTCCGTCTCAGTCCGATCAAAGACCTTACATAACCATATTAGTTATGTATAGTCTTTGGTCCGATTGTGTTGTTGCGGGACAGAGCTACTGCAGTACTGGGTCGACTGGCATCATTGTAGCCTGTCACGCAACATTCAAACTTGCAGGACGGCACATAATTACAAAGTCATGGGGGATCAAATCCCGAGAAACACATAATGGGAAATAGGGAGTAATTAATGCAAATATTCAATCGCCACCAACCGCCCCTGTCATAAACATATACCGGTAGGTAAATATTTCTTATCTAATCCAACCAGCATCAACATTTTTTTAAGACGCCAACTAAATGTCTATGAGAGAAAAAAAGCAACTCATCTTCAGTTCCTTGAAAGGGGAGGGGGGGGGGGGGGGGGGGGGTTTACTCCCAGCACAAATATATGAGATGAACTGAAATTTTATGCCGTTACCAGTAAAACAGGCTGATGGTGAATGTCCACAACAAACACATGACAGTTGGATGCAAAAGGGAAATTTACACATGGGTAAGGGGAGGGGAAAGCATGATGTCTTGAGATCTTGATAATAGGGTCAGGAACTGGAGTTCTGTTTGTCCTTTTTCACTGGCAGCCTTGATTTTGATTACATATAGGTAGAAGTTGGACCACCAGATTCCAGAAGACAAAACAAATAACGCCCAAAACGTTTGTTTTCATTAAACCTGAGATTCCAACACCTCCCAGTGATCTTTGTGATCATTATTTGTTTTGATTTTGATTGTTCTTTTTCATCAAAATTTCTCCTACACATCATTCTTTAACATTTCCTTCATCATACAATTTGCATCACACCGACGGTATTTCTCTATCAGCTCAATGATTATCCAGCTGTCCCTCTCAAGGCCTCATCTCAAGGCTTAGTGCAGGGACAGAACAGAATCTACACAACACAGAGCCATAACAGCGTCCCTCAGTGTTTTTGAGTCTGTGTCGGTGCATTTTCTCTTTGTCTCTTTCTCTCTCTCTCTCTCTCTCTCTCTCTCTCTCTCTCCTCTCTCTCTCTCTCTCTCTCTCTCTCTCTCTCTCTCTCTCTCTGATCTTTGTGTGTGTGTCTATGTATGTGCATGCATGTGTGGGTGTGATTGTTAAAATAATTCTTTTTGTTTTCCTTTGTTAGGTCTAATCTGTCTCGGCATTGCTAGCCTTTACATTTAAAGTCACATACTTCATATTTTTTATGTAGTTGAGGAAAAGTGACAAGTGTTGCTTTGTTGTGTTTCATCAGGAGTGCTGCCCTCAGACTGCCTAGACTGGTAAAGGTGGCAGGCTTCAAATCAAGACAGGACAGAAACCTCATGCTGTGCACAGGTTGGCAGTGGCAGCCCTCATTGGCCAGACTGGGGACAAGCCAAGGCCTGGTGGACTGGAAGGAAGGCTAGGCCACAGTATGGCTGTGCTGGACAAGCATCTTTGCTGTGTCTGAGTGCAGTTGAAAGAGCTGTCCTTAAGCTGAATGACTTGGGAAGGACACACTGCTGTTTTACTTTGTAACTGGTGATTGTGTGTTTGCAAGCAAGCAGTTTCTTAGTGCTGTATGGTATTTGTACATGTACTTACAGGAGCTGTCCTTGAGCCGAGTGCAAAAGACCAAACAAACTGGTGTTTTACATTAGAGCCCTGCTGTTTTTGCATTGAGCCATCGTGGTGATTTTGTTTGTACATTTGTATTTATTTGGAAACAGGCAGTTCATTGGTGAAGTGTGGTGTTTCTACACTAATAATTAAGGATGGTAACATGTGACAGTTTGCCTTTTCTTACAGCTGAGGAGCTGTATCTTTTTGTGGCATAAGAGTTTGTATGTAATGTGTACTGTTTTTGTCAGATGTGTCAGATTGTGTCAGACCTTTGAATATGAGCATGAAGAGAAGTACTGAGTGGCTGTGTGATGATGGATTTCTATCTAGGAACTTGTCAGGTTCTGACCATCACGTGAAGGCTGATGTGAAATGTGAGGAAGGTTTTGACAACCAGTTGCACAATGGGACTTGTGTAAAAGTAGAGAGCACTGTGAAGGAAGAAGTGGGAGTGGAGAGAGAAGACCAGGCAAGTTTGGTGCAGGGCTTGTGTTTGTCAGCTAATGATGGCTATGGTGCTTTGAGGTCAGCTCAGGGAGAGCAGTGCATAGAAAGGGTGGGTGGGTATCAGCAGGAACAAGCAGTGAACAGGCCAGCGGGCAGTGGGAGGTATATGTGGTGCCCAATGGTGAAGGTGGAGGGAGGAGGTGTGTGTGGCAGAGAGGAGGAACAGGGGAGTGTGTGCATGAGAGATGTGGGAAGGGAAAGTGTGATGCAGCCCCTGGTTTCCTTGGAGGACTGTAAGGTGGAGGTGGAGCATGTGTCTGGTGAAGAGACTGGTGTGGACAGGCTGGGTGAAGGAGAGGAGCAGGAAGTACAGGGAGGTGGGTGTCAGCAGGAACAAGCAGTAGATAGGCCAGCAAGCAGTGGCACATGTGATTGGTGCCCAGTGGTGAAGGTGGAGGGAGGAGGTGTGTGTGGTAGTGTGTGTAGGAGAGAGGAGGAAGAGAGAAGAGATTCGGGGAGAGAAAGTGTGGTGCAGCCCCTGGTTTCCTTGGGGGACTGTAAGGTGGAGGTGGAGCCTGTGTTTGGTGAAGAGGCAAGTGTGAAAAGGAGGGGTGAAGGGGAGGAGCAGGAAGTACAGGGAGGTGTACATTTGCAGGCCATGGCTGAGTCCAGTGTTGCCACAAGTCGCAGGTGGTCAGTGGCTGGTGCCCAGTGGTCAGAAGGCAGCACAGCCCCTGTGGCAAGCAGCAGCAGCAGGCCTGAAATGTCAGAGCCAAGGCCATGTGTGTCCAGTCATAACACTGCACAGTTGTCACCCCTGGAGAAGAGACATGGTAGTCCTCCCAGGCGACGGCATTCGAGGAAGAAAGCCAGAGTGCAGAGTCCTAGTAGCGTTGTCCATCAACTATCCAAGGAAGTTTCCAAGCCCCATTTAGATGTGAACACAGTCCATGAAGGTGTGAAGAGACATGCTTGTTCCCATTGTGAATGCAGGTGTGCAAGGAGGGACTCACTCAAAAGATATGTTGAGACAGTTCATGAAGGTTTAAGGAAGTACCATTGTCCTGTTTGTCACCACAGAGCCAGTCATAACACCAATCTGCACAAACACATACAGAGTGTCCATGAAGGTTCACAGAAATGCCAGTGTTCCCATTGCCAGCACAGAGGTGGCCAGAAAGGCACTCGACATACTTGTGCAGAAACTGTCCATGCAGGTTCATGGAAGCACAAGTGTCCCCATTGTCGGTGCAGAGCTGGTAGCAAAAATGACCTGCAGAAACACATGCTGATTGCCCATGATGGTTTGAAGAAGCCCAACTCTCCTAATTGTCGGTACAGAGCTGGTGCAAAAAGCCACATGCAAACTCAAGTTGAGAGAGTTCATGAACCACTAGTTGATTCAACTGAGCCTGCCTGTCCATCCTCCACAGAATGTAATGGAAGTGTGTCTTTACTGTGTTCTGCTGTACATACTCTTTCTAGTGTTGTAGATATGTATTCTCTTCTCTTTCCCACATAATCCTGTAGCTTCTACTTTTAAATAGAATGTACACATGTGAGCTGATCTGGCAAAAGCTACACAAAATTGCTGGAGCTAAACAACAGAAAACACACATTAAGTGTCATACAAGATTCTTGTTGAAATTGAGATTTAGCTTTTTATAGCTTCTGGAACTATTTCTCTGGCATCTCAAAGAGTTTTGAAGACAAATAAAGCCTAAAAAGTGGGTTAACTCACAGTTCTAGAGAAGTACTCATTTTTCTGTGTGGATTGGAAGGCACCAACTCTGAACTCTGTGCAGGTTGAGTAGAAGATTTGAATCTCCCATGCCATTGTGGCTGCTACATGTGAGGCAATTCTGACATTGTCAGCCATGTCAAGTCTTGCACTGCCCACTCACATTTTGTCCTGGGCTAAAACAACTTGGTACCATTTGACCTTCTTCGCTAGGAACTGTTTACACTCGATACCTCTTGAAAGTCCACAGTTTGAAATTAAATTACAGCCTACAGATCTACCGATTGAAGAAACAGTCAACTCAAGGAAACGTTTGTGGTCTTGGTATTAAAATGAAGATGATAAAACAAGGATACAAGTTAAAAGAGAGGTGCAAACTTTCAACTAACAATTCTTTGTCGGACATGAGAGATAAAAGTATGTACATGTACTTACAGGCTTACAAGCAAATGCCTCTGTCGGCTTCAATTGCTGTTTACTCGGAATGACTTATTTGCAAGTAGTTGACTACAATCTGCAATAACTTTGAAATATCTTATTCTTGCACATATTAAAAGCTGTAGTTTTGTAGTTTTTCATGACATTCATATATCAAATCTTCAAATCTGATTTGATGTACCTTTTGCTGGATTGGGTCACATATCCTATTATTTTCCCTCCATGTGACATGATCCAATCCATTTCTACAAGTATTTGGATGAATGAACTATTTATCATCTTATGAAAGAGGGAATATCAATGTTCCCTTTGCCTTATTTGGTGGCCAAGTGAACAAATTAAATGCATGTGTTAAGTTTGATATTTTCTGCTCTACTGTCTTTTTGGGGAGTGCAGTAGTCTTTTTCATTGTCTCTGAGGTTTTGTAAGAGTGGTTTTTCTGAAACTTGATTCCATGACCGAGTCTGATGACCCTCAGAGCTTCACAACTTTGTTGGTCATGTTGACCAGGGTACTAGTTGGATGGCAGATGTTATGAAGTCTTGATCCCAAACTCAGATCTTGTCCTTTTTCTCAGCAAGGGTTGGATCCCCCTGTGGGTTTGGGGTAAGAAATGACCCACCGAGTCTCCCTATGCGATTCATAAGAGGCGAATAACTAGGGACTTCCTGACTGGATTATGTTCTCTAAACTGTTCTAGTAATTTTCGTGTTTAATGGCTTTAAATAGCCTACAAAGGCTGATAGGCCGTAAAACACTATCCATCCATCCATCCATCAGCAAGGGTGATGGAAGTGTTTCATCACCTCTGCACTGTGACAGCATATTTGTCCACCTTGACCATTGTCCTTGATAAGTGGACAGTTTGAGGCCAGATGCTTGCTTTGCCTTTGCTAGACTACTGCTACTTGCCATACAAGTGTCAATGTTCGTGATGATTGTGTGTAAAGAAATGTCCATAATATTGGAGCTGTAAGTTGAGGTAATTAAAGTTATGCAGGGCGATAAAACCCAATGTCCCATACACAGTGATAGTTAGGTGCACATTTGTTACATTTCATGTTATGTGATATTATTTTTATGACACATCAAAGTTTGAGACATGTAGATTGAGTGCACAGTAAAGAGATCTGAAATGTCCACAATGTTTATAACTAGGCAGTGTATTATATGAATTCTATCTCTTGAATAAAATGTTGAAAGTAAAGCTATTAGTGTATGAAATGTGTATGTGTGGGTTCTATTGCAGAAGGCATTATTTATATCTTTGTGGGGAGTTCATGTGTGTTTTGTACACAAGTACATGTAGTTCGGTTTACATGTCTGTGCATATGTCTGTGTATATGTCTGTGCATATGTCTAAGACAGTTTTCAAGGACAAGGCAAGCAAGACTGAGAGATACCATGAAAATAATTTAAATTCAGAAAGAAAAGCCACATTACACAGACTGGAATACAGTGCATGTACAGAGAGGAGGCAACTTGCAGCATCCAGGGATGACTGGAGATCAACCATCAAGAATGCACCAGACACCACTGGAGGAGAAGAGATGATACTACGCGTGTCTATGACCCAGTGCACACTTACCCCAGGCGTACCACAACCAGCAGATCAAAAATCTCCTTCTACAAACAACTGAGGATATGCTGCCAGAAGTGACGGCCTAGCCTCGTGCCCTGTGGCATTCTCAACTCACAAGCTTTTTTGAAGTAGTTTAGTCTGGTTTGGCTTTTAATTTTATTAAGCACAGTAAATTGTTCACATTTTCTGTCAAATGACCTTTGTTCTTTCTAATAAACACTGGTTAACATCGATTCAATCTAAATGACAACCATATGCTCTAACTATATGTTACAATTGGAAATTGCTATTAGACAGCTAATTTTCTGAAATGGGGAAAATAGCACCTTTTCTACTTCAGATGCACTGTTCTAGTAGAGTATCTGGGGCAGCCCTGTTGGACAGGAATGAACTTTTAAACCAGAGACTGAGAGAGAGGCTGGCTCAAAATACACACACTCTCCGTTTCTGTCTCTGTCTCCTGGCCACTCCTGCAAGTCTGCTTACCTGGTGTACTTACCAAAGAGCTCTTATGCAAAAATGTGCAGCATTTATCCATATACATGTATCCACTGTAACCATCTCTGTGTTAACCCTTACTGTGGCATCATAACAAAGTACTGACCCTCAGTGGCAAATTAACAAACTTATATTAAAAAACATGCCCCATCACTTCCATTAATCATAGCTCATAAGCTGTACAATTTACACAAACACTATGTTCTGATGAAATGCTCAGAAATGAACAAACAAAACATAAAACAAACTCTTGACTTTCTAATTTCAGGACCACTTCCGCACAACTACAAAGGTGAGTGTCACATATCCGAGGAATGACTATAGTTGAAGGTCAATGGACACAAGACTTCATATATATGAGACAGACAGAATAGAACATTCAGACAAGAGAGGCATAACAGCTTCTTTCAATTCCAGCTCTTCACAGGCAAGCATTCGATCCCAACTCATCTTGTGTGTTTTCCGCAGGTGTTGCATCAGTCCCCTGAGGTCCTGAAACACGTCAATGCAGAGGTGGCAATAGTGGGCATTTGGGTTCCCACTATGCTTTTGTCGAGTATGGTAGGTTAATGAACTCTTATGGGTAAATGTCATGTTGCACTTTTCACATTCAAAGTTTTGCATCTTCACTCGCATGGCAACTGGATTCTGTACATCAATAAGCTGTACACATCCTTGTCCATCATCCAGCTCCACCCTTTTGGTAGACTTACAGGTCTTTCTTTGCCTGGCTTTCTTATCTGCTGAACCCATGGGAGCAGAGCGCTTCCTGATTCCAGAAATGGCTTGAACTCTGGCCCCTTTTTCATGCTCCTGCATCTTCTTTGAAGCTTCACTTTCTTGAGTTGATGTCCAGCTTCTCTGCAAGGTAGGCCCACAGCTCCCTGTCTGTCCTGGTGCACTGCTGCAGCCAAAGCTGCTCCCTGCAGGCAGAGCATTCTCGCTCTGTTCTGATTCCTTCTTTTTCCTATGTCTTTGTCCAGTATGGAAGGTTAAGTATCTCTTACTTGCAAATGTCATGTTGCACTGATCACATGGAAATAAATGCTTTTTCTCTGGCTTGGCAGCTGCATTCTGTGCATCAGGCTTTGAATAACTTTGCCCATCACCCAGCCTCAACTTCATGGCAGGTTCTTGGGTCTCTTCTTTCTTGTCCGTCTTATCTGCCGAACCCATAGGAGCAGAGCACTTCTCACTTCCAGACATGGCAGCTGCAGGAGATATTGCAAAATCTTGCCCATCACCCAGCCTCAACTTCGTGGCAGGTCCTGAGGTCTCATCATTCTTGTCCTTCTCATCAGTTGGACCCAAAGGAGCAGAGCACTTCGCACTTCCAGACATGGCAGCTGCATTTTGAGCATCAGGAGGCTTTGCAAAACCTTGCCCATCACCCAGGTTGGACTTCTTGGTAGGCTTTGAGGAGGTCTCTTCTTTCTTGTCCTTATCTGCTGTACCCTTGGGAGCAGAATGCTTCCTGCTTCCAGAAATGGCTTTACATCTGGCCCCTTCTTCACGTTCCTGCATCTTCTTTGGAGCCTTTCTCTCTCGGATTGATGTTCGGATATTCTGCAAGGTAGGCCCACAGCTCCCTGTCTGTCCTGGTGCACTGCTGCAACCAAAGTTGCTCCCTGCAGGCAGTACATTCTCCCTCTGTTCTGATTCCTTCTTTTTCCTATGTCTTTGTCCAGTATGGAAGGTTAAGTATCTCTTACTTACAAATGCCATGCTGCACTGATCACATGGAAAGAAATGCTTCTTCACTGGCTTGGCAGCTGCATTCTGTGCATCAGGCTTTGCAACACTTTGCCCATCACCCAGCCTCAACTTCATAGCAGGTTCTTGGGTCTCTTCTTTCTTGTCTGTCTTATCTGCTGAACCCATAGGAACAGAGCACTTCTCACTTCCAGACATGGCAGCTGCAGGAGATATTGCAAAATCTTGCCCATCACCCAGCCTCAACTTTGTGGCAGGTCCTGAGGTCTCATCATTCTTGTCCTTCTCATCAGTTGGACCCAAAGGAGCAGAGCACTTCTCACTTCCAGACATGGCAGCTGCATTTTGAGCATCAGGAGGCTTTGCAAAACCTTGCCCATCACCCAGCCTGGACTTCTTGGTAGACTTTGAGGAGGTCTCTTCTTTCTTGTCCTTATCTGCTGTACTCTTGGGAGCAGAACGCTTCCTGCTTCCAGAAATGGCTTTACATCTGGCCCCTTCTTCACGTTCCTGCATCTTCTTTGGAGCCTTTCTCTCTCGGATTGATGTTCGGATATTCTGCAAGGTAGGCCCACAGCTCCCTGTCTGTCCTGGTGCACTGCTGCAACCAAAGTTGCTTCCTGCAGGCAGTACATTCTCCCTCTGTTCTGATTCCTTCTTTTTCCTATGTCTTTGTCCAGTATGGACGGTTAAGTATCTCTTACTTGCAAATGCCATGTTGCACTGATCACATGGAAAGAAATGCTTCTTCACTGGCTTGGCAGCTGCATTCTGTGCATCAGGCTTTGAATAACTTTGCCCATCACCCAGCCTGGACTTCTTGGTAGACTTTGAGGAGGTCTCTTCTTTCTTGTCCTTCTCATCTGCTGAACTCTTGGGGGCAGAACGCTTCTTGTTTCCAAAAGTGGCTTTACCTCTGGCCTCCTCTTCACGCTCCTGAATCTTTTTTGGAGCCTTTCTCTCTCGAGTTGATGTTCGATATCTCTGCAATGCAGGCTGACTGCTCCGTATCTGTCCAGATGCACTGCTGCAGCCAAAGCTGCTACTTGGAGGCAGTGCTTTTGTGCTCGGTTCTGATTCTTGCACACCGTTGGCAATACCTGAAGTACCAGCTTGGTCTGCCAAGCTCAAGCTCATCTCTTTGCACTGGGCTTCAGCAGTGCTGTCACATCCAGAAGTCTGGTCCTCAGCAGTGCTGTCACATCCAGAAGTCTGGTCCTCAGCAAAGCTGTCACATCCAGAAGTCTGGTCCTCAGCAGCTGGAACATAAAGAGCATCAACACTGCTCTTGGCATTGGTATGGACCTGTTCTATTGGCAAACCAACAGCAAGTCTTCTGCATGCCTCACTGCTGACAAAAGGCTGTCCAGCAGGGCCTTGTGCAAGAGCTTCATTCCTGTCCTCTTCTTCTTCACAGATGCTCTTGGATGCTACTTTGCCTATGGGCTTGTCGACAACAGCAAAGAGTGGGCTGTGCATCTTCTCAGGTGACTTCCAGGGCTTTCTGGAGACATCAGAACTGGAAAGCTGTCCTGGAGTCACCTCTGATCCTAGTGAAGAAACCAATGGTCCTTGTGCTTGAGATTCACTCTTGTCCTCTTCTACTTCACCCATGCACTTGGAGGTTGATTTTGCCACTAGTTTGTCAGCAAAATCATGGAGTGGGTTGCACATTTGCACAGGTGACTTCCTGGGCCTATTGGGGTCATCAGAATTGAAAAGTTGCCCTGGAGTCACCTCTTGTCTTGGAGAAACTGGTTGTTCTTGTGCAAGAGCTTCATTCCTGTCCTCTTTTTCTTCAACCATGCTCTTCGAGGCTGCTTGTCCTGTGGGCTTGTCAACAGTAGTATGCAGTGGGCTGTGCATTTGCAAATGTGGCTCCCTTGGCCTCCTGGAAACAACGCAGCTGAAAAGCTGCCCTGGAGTCACCTCTGATCTTGGTGGGGAAACCAATGGTCCTTGTGCAAGAGTGTCACTCTTGTCCTCTTCTTCTTCACAGATGCACGTGGAGGCTGCTTTTGCTGCGAGTTTGTCAACAATAGCATGGAGTGGGCTGTGCATCTTCCTGGGCCTCCTAGAAACAACACAGCTGGAAAGCTGCCCTGGAGTCACCTCTGATCTTGGTGGAGGAACTGGTAGTTCTTGTGCAAGAGGTTCTTTCTTGTCCTCTTCTACTTCTTCCATGCTGTTAGAGGCTGCTTGTCCTGTGGGTTTGTCAACAGTAGCATGGAGTGAGCTCTGCAATTTCACAGCTGGCTTCCTGGGTCTCCTGGGGCCATCAGAATTAGGAAGCTGCCCTGAGGTCACCTCTGGTATTGGCGGAGAAATGGCAGACTCCGTGGAACTGGGAGGTTTCACTTGCTTCTCAAACACCAGTCTTGCCGTGGACTTTGCCTTGGTCTCAGCAGCTGCAGCAGTTCTCTTTCTCTGCCTTCCCCTCCTTGAAGGGGCCCTGGTACCAGCTCCTTCACTGGTCTGACTGGACTCAACATCTGAGCTTGCTTTTCTGGCTTTTCTTAGGGACTTTACTACAGTCTGAAATGAACAGACAGCACACTTAAACATAAATCAGCACATATTTTCATCACTTCTCAGGAGACATGCCCTTACAAAACAAACATGAACACACATCAATGCCAAATGTCATGCCAACACACATTAACCCAGCATCAATCGGGTCTGAATTCCAGACTCCTTTGCCAAGATAGAATTGTTTTTAAAATTACACATCTTCTCATTGGTCATGAGAATAACTCTCCTGATTTCTTTCAGGGGCATTTCATCCAACATTGGATGGGGAAATGGGTGCAGACAATATTGTTACTAAATCAACTGATCTTTGATTTATTCACTATGCTATTACAGAGGAAGAAATATCATGCTGTAATTTTTAAGTAAACATCACGGAAACTGAAATCAAAACGTGTCTAAATAAAGAGCAATCACTGCATCATTCTTATTTTAATCAACATGTGCACTGCCGTCATGTTATTCAAACATGCCACAGCTCTTAGGCTTGGCAACAGGATGAAAACCTATTTTCTGTGCACCGTGGAGACAGAGTGAAGAGAAATAAACTGTGACCTGTACATAGTGAAGCCTTACTTTTCCACTCTTACAAATAAGCATTTTCTGGATGATCATCTGTTGTACATTGAAAGCTATATCAACATATGTGGGAAAAACCCCAACAACACACAAACACAAAAACCAGATGGTGTGTGTGTGTGTGTGTGTGTGTGTGTGTGTGTGTGTGTGTGTGTGTGTGTGTGTGTGTGTGTGTGTGTGCGTGTGTGTGTGTGTGCGCGCGCGTGTGTGATAAAAATGGGGAAATTCTTCTATTTTAATCACATTTTCAGAGCTCTATATTATAACAAAACAGCTTCTTCCAGTTAAGTCAAACAAAAGAAAGCTTCTTTTCTGTGAAAATGGATTCGACACAAAATTTAAATTCAGTTAAACATAAATGTCGGTACAATATGCTTAAAACTCCACCAAAGCACAAAAGAATCCTTTGCCCATTTCACACTGTCATGTTGTAGTCCATTCATCGAAATCATCTCCATACTTATTGGAAATGTAAAGATCTCACCAAAGAATTAGGACAACTGCAGCTTTTCTATTGTGCTTTAAATGAGTTCAATCTCTAGACAAAGTAGATGACTGAATAGACACGCATCATGGCCTGCTTCTGAAGTTTTGAGTTGAAGAATGCAGAATTGGAGTGGAGACCCACCTGTTTTTCATGTACTTTGGGGTCTAGGCAAAACAAGGAGGGCATCTGAAGCAACACATCCGCTGCCCTTTGACTGCAGTAAAGCTCTTTGTGGTGGAAGAAGCTCTGCAGGGTCCTGAAGACATGTCTGCACACACGGCACTCTGCTGACAGCACCATCTCATTTCGCATCAAGCTTATTTTCTGCAATGACAGTGAATAATTCTTTAAAAGACTCATCCACATCAAGGCCATTCAACAAGATTCCAAAGTAAACACTGTTTAAATAAGCATTCATTTCATTCATGCTGTATTCAGATCCTCGCACAATGACTTGAATATCTTTATGTATGTATGTATGTATGTATGTATGTATGTATGTATGTATGTATGTATGTATGTATGTATGTATGTATGTATGTATGTATGTATGTATGTATGTATGTATGTATGTATGTATGTATGTATGTATGTATGTATGTATGTATGTATGTATGTATGTATGTATGTATGTATGTATGTATGTATGTATGTATGTATGTATGTATGTATGTATGTATGTATGTATGTATGTATGTATGTATGTATGTATGTATATTTCTCTCCCTTGGGGTTCCCTCCTTGTGACATAGACTGTGGGCTCATACATGACGGCTCTATATTTTGAATGTATGTATTTATCCACCATGTATGGATATTGTACAACTTTGGTGAATAAAATCCTGTTGATATGTATCTGACCATCTTAAACTAACTCGTCTTCCACAAGAAGCCAAATGTTCACGACCAAGAACAAAGGAGGCCTAGGCTTGCTGAAACCAAAGACAATGTACTATGCTAAGAAAGTGTCTTTTTGGCTAGCAGTGCTAAACAGTGATGATGGAACAGTGAGAGAAACAGCGAGAACCAGTCTAGCTCTCCATATGCAAAAGAGAAAGGTGCCACAAGCTGCATCCGATGACAATTTTGCTGGCTATAAAACTGATGAAAGGCAAAGACTCCAGAAAAAGAGCAAAGTGAATTGGCCACAGTCGAGTTTCATCGAACTTCATGAACTCTGCCTCCGTCTGAGGATCCAACTTGACTTTGACGCGGATAAGGATGTGTTTGCAGTTTCGATTGCAGTTGCAGATGACGACTGCATATCACTGCGCTTCACCGACCATTCAGCGCTCTACAGAGCCCTTAAAGAGGAGGAAATTTTACAAGACCTTGATCACTGGCGGAGCTTGAAACAACAAGGCGGTCTACTAAGCCTTGTAGCTGACATGATGTGCTCCAACATGCATCTCTCCAACAGCAACATCAACGACCATCTCACCAAGTTTGTGGTGAAGGGGAGACTGCAGCTTTTAGAGACAAACGCGTTCAACAATGTTTACTACCCGGACTCCTACTCAAGAGTGTGCACACTTAGTGGGTTTCATTCAGACACTAACTCGCATGCCTTGAATGGCTGTAGCAGGCTAAAAGGTATGTACACAGAGAGGCACGACAGATGTGTGCAAACTGTGAGAGACACTAGAGAAGGCAATGTTGACTGTGTTCTGTGAAGTCTTTGAAAACCCACATGTCTCGATGGACAGGTTGTCAGTGGTGGGACCTCGCAAGCCAGATTTGTGTGTCTGAGATCATCTTGATTCAACAGCCTTCATCATTGAAATGGCCTGCCAGATTGACACATTTATCGAAAGATACTACCAACATAAATTTGAAAAGTACATGCTTCTGTTTTTCGCTTAACGATGCTGGCTTTTCCACGAAAATAGTAGTCCTGGTGATTGGGTCCCTTGGTACTGTACATCGCAGATTTGTCAAAGGCCTCATGTTGATGGGCCTCTCAAAACGCTTAAGCAGGAGTCTAGCTAAGTACCTCAGTCTGTCAGTCATGATAGGGTCAAGGAGACCTTGGGCGAGAAGAAATTTTTTAATGGAAAGGAAGCAAGATAACTGAACTTTGTATGGGCTGACTTGTGAAGTGTTACTAAACTATCATTGAAGAGATGAATCTGTCCAGATGGGTGCTTCAGTTAGACTAGTGTTCCTTTATGTAGCTGTGATTTTAGCAGTCATTTATGATCTTAGTACAATTTCTGCAATAAAGTGATATGTATGTATGCAAGTCTCTTGTATAGAGCCTGAAATTCAGCGGGTCTGATGCTCTTTAGTGCTTTACACAGGAATGAGTACCATTTTCTCTCTCTCTCTCTCTCTCTCTCTCTCTCTCTCTCTCTCTCTCTCTCTCTCTCTCTCTCTCAGCTCCAAAAGAGGAAGGTCTTCAGACCTCTCTGGAAACTGGATGGAAATTGAGCAGTTCTCAGCATGTTTAAGAGAATGTTCCAAAGTCCATATGGCAGGAAGGGAGTACACCACAGCTATTTGCAAAGTGCTTACCTGACAGTCACCTGTCCTCCCTTCCCTCATAAGGTCATCATACATGTTTGATCTGTAAAACACAAGAAAAATGCATGTCAAAACATTAATCCTTTCTATAATAAACACAGAAGGATACCCAATCAAATGAATCAAACATACACACATGTGAATGCTATGTGTGGAATTAACTAGAAAGTATATGTTCATGAAAGCAGTAATTTCACTTCAATCATTACTGTTACATGTATCCAAGTCAAACGTTCAGGAAGGAACTGCTACGAAATGATACACTAAGTTTCATGCGACCATTTAGGCTCAAAGACAATTAAACTGTGCATCTGTAATGTTATTATAACATTTAGGTGGGTCACACCTCATAACATTAAATCATTGTTGCAGCAAATTATTTGAATAAAAACCATGTGATAGAAAAACTACATGTCCTGAAATTGATTTGAAAAGGTCATATAAATCAGTTTGAAAAGGTAGACAATACTCACACAATAATTAATGCTTCTATTGTGTGCCAACTTACTGAGCAATAGCAGAATGCAGTGCCATGTACAGGGAAAACAAGGCATTAAGCCCTAGGGGGCAATAGGCACCACTTCAAGGAAAAAAGTTAACACTATTTCATTTTCAGTTTAAGTTATTTTGTTTCCAAAATGAGTTTCAACCAACCAGAGTTAGTTTCAAGAAAGACTTTCTGTTTTGACCCAGTCGGAAATAGATCAGTAAGAGTGCAAGTTTTTTTTTACACCTCTCTTGTGCTGTCATGTTCAAAGTCCAAAGCAACTTTGGCTCATATGTTTTTGACCTCACTAACATCTAAATTTTGATGTGCACTTCATGATGGAACATGACCATTGCACAAGTACTTTCCTAAACCACCTAGGCAAGAGCTCATACATTAAATTTGAGATGTTGCATGTTATACTTGTGTATTATGTACTGTTTTGAATAGAATTAGCTGCAAAGAATTGCAGAGAAAATGTGTTTTTTATTGTGATGATCTTCATTCCTCCATATAAAAATTCACTGAAGTTTGTTTATACTGATACGTTTGATTCTATTTCAGTAATAACAATTAAAACTTACCAACCTGTTATTAGTTTTGAATGAGAATGGGAAAGCCCAGGAGAGTCAATCAAAAGAATTGTGGTGGAGCTTTATGCCCTGTACATTTGCATTTTGTTTCTAAAATGAAAATAGTTCATGTCAGCAAGACAAAACAGGACTGATGAAACAAACATACACCTATACTTTGACTTATTACACCTTTCTTTTTCCTGTCCAGTTTATTTCTCCTGAAAATGCCAGTAATATGAGTTAGTGCCTATTGCACTTCAATTTCTTGCATCATTTTCTGTGACATTATCATGATTATGCCAAGAAAACAACATTCTCTGCTGTACGTACATACAAAAACATGAGGAAGTAATTGAAAATCTACATTTTCTTTCATTAATATAATTACATGCAGCTTTATGGATTGCCCCACACTGTCAGCTAGTGGAGCAGGAAGAGTACTTTTGCTTTGGTCTGTAGGTTTTGTTTATTTCTATCAATGGTCTCTTGAAACCACACAACTTGGAAACCTGAGACAAACAGCTCTTATCTGTAAACTTTCATCAAGTCATATAAATTGAAACAAGTTAGATTTCCAGCCACTAGTTTGGGCATGCACAAACTCTTCCTCCATTGAGTGTAAGCAAACAATCTGCTTCCTAACCAATCAGAACAGAGAAAATACAACAACCTTTACCCCCATCCCCCATCACATGCAAAACTAATGCCACAACTACAGGGCAAAACAACTCACAATGTCCCTAGTTATTTGCCTCTTACTAATGGCATATAGAGATGCAGTGGGTCAATTCTTCTATCTCCATCCCATAGGGGACTGTCAATGGGGCATATAGAGATGCGGTGGGTCAATTCTTCTATCTCCATCCCACAGGGGACTGTCAATGGAGCATCAAGACTGCATCATGTAATTTTGGACCTTGTTTCTGAGCACTGGTAGAAAATTTTACATTAAAATAAGAAATCAAAAAAGTTTTCTCCTCCAGCATGATTCTAACCATTTGTAAGTTAATTCTTTCATTTTAGATACAATAAAATTTACCAAATTAAGTATTTTAGGCTGGGATCAAATGCCCCAACTTCCTGGGCCTTATTATCCCAACAGTATGGAAGTCCACCCTAGGAATTCAAATTTGTCTTTAAATATTTGTGTTCATGGTTATAAAAAAGTAAGAATGTTTCATTTGATACTAATGTCCTCAATTTGTTTACTCTGTTTACCTTTATGTATCCTTTCATATAACATAATAGGGGACAATGGGGTATTATCGACCATGGGGTATTAGTGACCACTTCAGCATTACCTACAAGGTACTTACACTTACGACATAGCTGCTACATTGTGTCATCTGTATTAGTCAGTCAGAGAAAATGTTACTGACTAGTCTCCACAACTTCAGCTATAGGGAAGCCTCCAAGATACAAGGCTAAGTAGCTTCACAGCTGAGCTGCAAATTTACCTACACTTGATGATCATGGAAGCCTTTTCACCACACGGGAAAACTTTTGACTTTGTTGCCATGATCAAGTTACTCCCTAGGTGTTCATTTTGGACCATTTTGACAAAGGAACATATGGTAAATGCATGTACATTTTTTTTTACATTTGAGATAATTTTAATGTTATTTGATTTTCTCCCAGTGCTTTGTGTTCTACAATTTTCTTTTCTTTGTTCAGTGCCTCTCATTCTAGTCACCTTCAGTTGAGGAACTGCTACTACTTGGTCATCCATGTGCTCTCTAGTTTAATGAATAAAATTTGCCCTTTTTTTAAAACATTGATTTGTTAGGGAAGCTTGTGACTGTATCCTCTCGTATTCATGGAAAACTTTACATACCTCCTATATTTCTTCTTCAATACCCATACAGTGCATGTTACCTGAAAGCTTATGAAATGCACTCTTGATGTAAGATAGTATTGAGACTCTTGGTAGGTAGTATGAACTTTTATGTATGGAAGAAGGGCTGGTAATTAAAAAAACGTTGCGGGCTATTAACTTTTGTGTCCAACTAGCCCCGGGGGCTAATAATCCCAACTATTTTTAACACCTTTGCAATACTCATTCGTGGCTAAAACATCAGCAAAGAACTTTCAAACTGTATTCTGAACACATAACATACACTTCCCGATCAGGCACGATTCCTGCAAGGAAATACACAGTCGTAATAACTAAGTGCTAAATATTAAAATCGACTGGTGAATTCGCCAGTGTTCGGAGGTCTCACTCTCTGCTCTGCCGTAATACTAATAGTGTGTCTGTTAGGACTCAAAACAAACAAACACACCTCTGAGTCCATAAAAATTCACGAAACTTCACATCGTGAGAGAAAAATTATCAATTTTGGGAGCCACTGCTAAGTCTCGTTGCGAAATTTTCTTCCGAGTTAGAATGCTTTTACAAACATTATCGAACACAGCAGGGAGCGATAACCCTAGAAACATTCTCAAGTTTTAGTTATTTGAATGGTGATTAATTCAGAACGCATACAGAGTAGTAACTGTGATGTTTGTGGCAAATTTTCGAATTTTGGTAGTGGAAACTTACGATAAACACCCTAGATGTCGCCTGCAGTTCTTTAGTTAGGGAAGCAACAAAAATATGGGAGTTACTAAAGGGAAGTAACTCAGCGACACACTGCAAACAGAACGGCGAGAGTTGCAAAGCAACGAGCCGGGCCTATTATGACATTGCACTTACAGAGTTTTCATGCGAAAAAGCATTATTTGAGTCCTGAGTACCGCTTTTGACGAATGAACGAACACCTTTGATTCATTTCAGTGTGGACACTAATTCCGTTCTGGATACTCATTGGGGCAGGGCAGTATGTCGATTTACACATTTGCATTGCTCCTCCTTCTCTTCCTCACACACACACAGCAACAACAATAAACACACATTGTCTGTGGTATTTTATTCATGCATTCAAATCCTTATAGATATGGTTTGCAGTCTTGTCTAGAGAGCGGTGGATTTTTTCATTTTGCACTAACTGCTATCTCAGAATTAAATGTTGCATTAACCTGTAATGGGTGACCATTCTAGAGTGTTGCATGACCTTGCAAGGATCACTTGTTTCTCCACCCATTGAGCTTGTCTGCAGGAGAGATTTGCAGTCATTGGCTCCACTTCCATGATGCATTATTGCATCTGGAAAATCCCTGCAGTTGTGAGACATATTACCTTTTTGGGGGTTCATTTTTATAGCACCTGCAGTGTGATGGAAAAACATTTAAATTTCTTCTCCACTTGTTCACATTTTCATTTCATTCTGCCATATGATGCTGTGCACAAGTAGTTGTGTGGGTGCTTCAACCCTTCTGGTCTTCTATTGATTTACGGCATCCTGAAATATTTCCAAGAAGGATGGTATGTTTAATTCAGTATCCCCCTACTTCATAATAATCTGTTGAAGTGTTATTTTTCCTCAACAAAATGTAGTCCCTTCTTGCTACAACTAATGGTGATGTGTAGTGAGCAGGTACAGGAAAGTAAGGCAAGAAGTCAAGTTGCTTGGAAAGCTATCAGCAGAGTTGGAGAGTAGAAGATTATGTGGAATACCAAAACAAATAAAGGGCAATACAGTGCCACTACCCTCCCCTTACTTGGACAAACACACAGAGCTCTACAACACAGCCCTGTCCGACCTACTGGACATGAATTTTGCAATAGAAAAAAAAGGCTACTCACCCTTGACCCACACTGCAGGAGTTTCAATTTCTTGCATTTTAGGCTGCCATGGTGACCAGCCATGTTAGCCAGTTATTATTGTCGTTGTCTTCATAGTTTGCTTATGTAGTGTACTTTTTGTAAGCTAAGCTGTCTACTGCAGGACAATGTGCTTCTTTCCGTTTGAAGTGGCCTACATTGTTGTTCCTTGTTCTAAGCCTCCAGATGAATGGTGGTGGCAGGAACAGATGGACTTGCATCATGAGCTGTTCCGAGATGTGTGTGATAATTCATTGTTAAATTGTTAACGTAACTTTTTTCTCATACATACTTACAAAAGTGCGATTGTTTCATTGTCTGCGTGTGTGCGTACCCAAGTAGAACACTCAGCTGTTGGACATTCCCCTGTTCTGCTGGAACCCATGGTCATGGAGCTGTTGGGGTCTGCTTGAGGTGTACAGAACCACACACACACACACACACACACACACAGAAGTGTACAGAACCACACACACACACACACACTAACACACACACACACTACACACACACACACACCTCTGACCTTTCCTGTAAATAAATCTTGTTCTTTGATGCACTTAAGAAAGACCTCTTGACTGTCATTGTTAGGATGGATTGCATAACCCACTCTGAGAGGAAAGGCCAATGACCTCCACCCCAGCCACTTGTTTGGGCATGCACAAACTCTTCCTCCATTGAGTGCAAGCAAACAATCTGCTTCCTAACCAATCAGAACAGAGAAAATACAATAACCTTTACCCCCATCCCCCCATCACTTGCAAAACTTGCCACAACTACAGAGCTTGGCCGAGACCTGAACAGGCAGCTCATGCCTCAACTACAGCAGTAGGGGTTGATTAAAATATAGCAGTATTTTGCAGTCAATCCCATTGTTAGTTGTCTCTTTATTAAAAAAATATATATATTGGCAAACAAGCAAGAACAACCCCTTGCATTGTGTTTTTAATCAAATCAATGAGGCTTACAAGCATCAATAAAAATGTTGGAGGGGGAGTTTTTGACAGACATCCATAGCAAGAAGGATGGGCATTCAACCACTGTCCACCTGGCTAGCCATCAGTGCAGCATCACAGTGAGTTGTGTAAGCAATCACAAAACTCCAATCTCATAAACAAAGACATGACTTTATTCAGTGCACTTCCAGCTGAAGAAGTTCATTTCATCATTCATACTAAATCCTCCTCCTCCACTCTTACAAAGGACATGTGCAGAGCTATTTCTGCACAACTACAAACAGTGAGTCAAGAAGTACATTTGATGTGTAAAGGAAGGAAATACAAGTTCATGGATATTACTGGTACCCGTATTGATGATGAATGATGCACACAGAGGGCAATCCAAAAACGCATCTCACAAGACCGCCAGCACTGGCAACCACTGCACATCCACCATGCACCAGGAGCTCGGGTATGCACACTGGTGGAGCGCAGCCAATGTGGCAGGCTGCACACCAACAGAGATGCCGGTAAGACTGACAAGTGCACAGCACCAGACAATCTGCACTGACAGTCCACATCCATTCAATAACAAGTGTCATGGCTTTGGATGAGCGATGGCAAGCCACAGAACTACATCGATCATACCCTGACTATGTCATTCTACCACAACTCATACGGCATGCATATGCCAGTCCATACAGTCAGTCACACAAACAACTATAATACTTGTTGGCAACTCAAGACATTGCCAATACCAAAAGCACCAAAGGACTCCCACAGGAGGAGACATAAAAACACCTGACACATGGCCACAAGCACCAGGCACCATTGCACACCCACCATTGAACCAGCACCTCAGGTCTGCACACTGGTGGAGAACAGCCACTGTTGGTGCTTACCCTGTGGAACAGTTGGACTGAACTGTTCTTGAATATCTTTGGTACCACAGTCTAGCATAGTACAATCCAGTAAAAAGACAGAATGTTAAAAGAACACCCAAATCTGTCATCAGAAGTGACAAGACATAGCCAAGCCTTGGTTAGTCAGGAGAAAGCATGCATGAAGAATTACACATCTAAATCTGCTGGCAACAGAAGCAAAAAGGCTTTTCAGCTGGAAAAGACAAGTAAAATCAGCCCCTTACAGACTTGTGAACGAACACAACCAATTCTAAAATGAACTACCTGTAGTATTGAGAGAGGTCAAACAAGGTGCATTACATTGAGGTAGTCAAACCTGCTGCAAGGTTTATCTGGGGAACACCCCAATCCTGAGACATGACAACAATCACACCAAAGAGACCAAGTGCCTCTAAACATGTCACTCTGCACAGCCACCAGAAAAAGCCTGCACCATACATGAACTTCAATTCACAGGGCACATTTCCACCATTCTAGTCCACTAGAGAGTTTGTAGCCCAGCAAAACAGTCTCTAGCACAGTTGACATCATGTGATGGAAGGATTACTTCCGAAAACTTCAATTGAGGGTCACACCAGAGGCTTGTGGGATAGCCAATCTGCTCCCTGACATAAGCTGTTCTCAGACTATTTTGCACAAAACTCATTACTTACTTTTGTTGAGGCAATAAACAAGCATTTATTCGATAAAATAAAATGTTTGTGTTGAAATGGAAACAAGTTTTGGCATCTGAATGATTTCTTTAAAAAGTGGAGAGAAAAAATAGTATCAGAACAAACTATTTTTGGCGAAATGCTGTAATATTAAGTCTATTACACATTCATTGCAAACTGTGCCTGAGTCACTACTGACTCAGGTTCACAGGGCACATTTCCACTACACAGGCACATACTTCACAGTGGGCTTTTCCATCTACTGGAGAAGTCAGATTCCATCTCCATGTCTGACCTCATCATGCCTTCACATCAGAGCCTAGTGCAGTCTGCCAGCCCACTGTGGACTAAGTAACCATGCTGTCTGTGCCATCTAGGATCTTACTCATTCTACATGATGGTAGCAGCTTGTGAGGCCTCACTACTACTACAATTGGGTTTTTTAACAACCAGTTGTACAACAGAAATAAGCATCATCAGACTTTCATTCCTCTTTTATTATTTTGGGGTGCCTTTCAAGAAAACTGAAGCTCTGCAGAGTTCCAGTATTATATTCCCCCTCTGGGCTCGGGGTAAGAATTGACCCACCGCGTCTCCCTACGCGATTCGTAAGAGGCGAATAACTAGGGACTCCGTGACTTCATTTGCGATTACTCTGAACTGTTCTAGTGATTTTCGTGCTAATCAGCCTTGTAGGCTAAAGTAAGGCCGTAAAACACTGTCCATCCATCCATCCATCCAGTATTATACTGGGCCTGTATCCAGAACGGCGAGTTATTTTAACCCCGATTTATCTCTAAACTCAGACGATTCCAATTGTCTGTTCCGCTATCCCTTGGCTGGAAACCAGTATATATAGCAAAGCGCAAACCTAGGATCCTCTGACGAGCGCACCTTATCTAACCGATCAAGATAACCCGGGGTTAGGGGATAAATCGAGTGTTAAAAAGATAAATCGCCGTTCTGGATACGGGCCCAGAATAGATTCTGTACCAAAAGGTACTCTCATCCTCCAGTTCCTCCCTTATCATAAAAAGGTCATCCTTCTTACTCACAATTTCCACTTTTGCACTCAGGAGTTGGAAAGACTTTTCCCTATCACTGCTGCCCCTTCCTTTCCCTCCCACCATGCCCAGCTTCCATGTCCCTTGAGGCCCCAGTCTCCTGGCCTCTTTCCCTCCCACCATGCCCAGCTTCCGTGTCCCTTGAGGCCCCAGTCTCCTGGCCTCTTTCCCTCCCATCATGCCCAGCTTCCGTGTCCCTTGAGGCCCCAGTCTCCTGGCCTCTTTCCCTCCCACCATGCCCAGCTTCCGTGTCCCTTGAGGCCCCAGTCTCCTGGCCTCTTTCCCTCCCACCATGCCCAGCTTCCGTGTCCCTTGAGGCCCCAGTCTCCTGGCCTCTTTCCCTCCCACTATGCCCAGCTTCCGTGTCCCTTGAGGCCCCAGTCTCCTGGCCTCTTTCCCTCCCACCATGCCCAGCTTCCGTGTCCCTTGAGGCCCCAGTCTCCTGGCCTCTTTCCCTCCCACCATGCCCAGCTTCCGTGTCCCTAGAGGCCCCAGTCTCCTGGCCTCTTTCCCTCCCACCATGCCCAGCTTCCGTGTCCCTTGAGGCCCAGTCTCCTGGCCTCTTTCCCTCCCACCATGCCCAGCTTCCGTGTCCCTTGAGGCCCCAGTCTCCTGGCCTCTTTCCCTCCCACCATGCCCAGCTTCCGTGTCCCTTGAGGCCCCAGTCTCCTGGCCTCTTTCCCTCCCACCATGCCCAGCTTCCGTGTCCCTTGAGGCCCCAGTCTCCTGGCCTCTTTCCCTCCCACCATGCCCAGCTTCCGTGTCCCTTGAGGCCCCAGTCTCCTGGCCTCTTTCCCTCTTGCCCTTCCAGCTCCCATTCTGCAAGGTGGTCCCACAAGAGCTCCTCACAGTTCCTGGTCCCCTCAACGGAGACACAAGCTGCACTTGCTCTTGCTTGGCTGGAGGAGCTGTCACAGACACCCGGCACAAGTGATGGGGGATGGTACCTCTTGGGCTGGAGTTAAATTACTGATGGCATCTGAAAAACAAAACATGGATGGATGTATGACAAGCCTTGAGTAATGGCACACAAGGAAAAGTACAGTGCTTCCACTTTCTATTGTCTAGGATTAAAATCTAGATAAGAAGAAGATCATCTGTGTCTGTGAATGGTGTACCATCTTTGTTCCAATACTACAAACTTATTTCCAAAAGTAGAATCTTTACAAGAGTGTACAGCAACTGAAAGAATGTCATTTCACAATATTTTTAACAAGCTGATTACCAAGTACAACACAATGCAATAATGCCACGGTACATGATGTTCACTGCTTGTAATTTAGTTGTGCACAGGATAACAAACACAAGCAGACAACATTGAATACCACAGCCTGTGACTACATGTACACACTTTGCATTCCATTGCTTCACTGAGAGAACTGCAGAACACTGTCACCTTTCAAAGGTTTCCGGATTAGCTCTGTATCCAGGTGCAAATTAATTTCACTCAAACTTGACATGTTGACTCTGGTCTTCATTTCAACATCATGAATGGAGGAGAAATTACTCCCCCATCTCCATGCATATGGACTCTTCATGTCACTTCCTATCAATGTTTACCTAGGATTCCCTGGGACAAAACAAAAATGGACACAAGGATCCCCTGGAGGTGTAAGAATCTATGGTTTAATGAGGAATAACACATTTTGGTCTAAAAAACTAAGGAAGGGCTTCCATCAAAATATTTTGACCTCTGACATCTACACCTCCAAGCAATGCTTCAGGTCAATTTTGTTTGATCAATGTTTACCTTTCAAAATTGCCAATGACTGAATACTCACTATTTGTCAAACTACTACTGTCGGCGGTCTTTCAGGGACCATGATACTGGACTTTGGATGCCCATTACCCAACCTGGACCTCTTGGCAGGCTTTGAGGTCTCCTTTGGCATGGTCTTATTTTCTGCATCCTTGGGAGCAGATCGCTTCCTGCTTCCAGAAGTGGCTTGACCTCTGGCCTCCTCTTCATGAACCTGCATCCACTTTGGAGCCTTTCTCTCTCTGGTTGATGTACGAACTTTCTGAATGCCATCCAGAATACCTGAAGCGCCATTCCATTCTGCCAACCCCAACATCCTCAACTCCCTTGTGGCTTGCCCAGAGTTGGCATCTTCTGTGAGAAGTTCAAGCGAGCTGTTCATTCTCAATGGCTTCTCTTGCTTCCTGCTCCTTCCGGAGGGACCCAAAATGGAATGCTGGCCCGAAATCAGTTCTGGTATTGGTGGAGCTTCCAAGTCCAAAGAGCTGCCAGGTTCAGCTTCCTTCTCCAATACCAGTCCTGACCTGGACTTTGCCTTGGTCTCAGCAGCTGCAGCAGTTCTCTTTCTCTGCCCTCCCCTCCTTGAAGGGGCCCTGGTACCAGCTCCTTCACTGGTCTGACTGGACTCGACATCTGAGCTTGCTTCTCTGGCCTTTTTTCCAGCCTTCACTCTTTTAGTCTGAAATCAACACACCACAACACATAAACAAACTTAAATCAACACGCATTTTCATCATTTGTCAAGAGACATGCCCCCATAAAACTCAAACATGAATACACATCTAGGCCAACCGGATCAGATTCAAGATTCCTTTGCCAAGATGGATATTTTATCAAAATTTCTCATCTCATCTCATCTTATGAGCTTCATTCTCCAGATTTCATTTAGTGGCATTTCACCAAAATTGGTTGAGGACTTGGATGATGACATTATTGTTCATAAATCAATTAGATTATGGGCTAGTTTTTGTTTACATACCAATTACCATGCTTTCAAAAAAAAGACTTGAAAAAGCCCATGTCACAATTAGTAAGCAAAAATCATTAAACTGGGATGAACATGTCATTTTCTTCCATGGAAATCAGTGTATTCCTATGAGTATCATGTGTGACACCATCATGTTATACAAACATGTCACCACTCCTAGGCTTGGCAAGAGCATGAAAAGCTCATGTCTGTGCCACCCTTGAGACAGTGTGAAGAGAAATAAACTGTGACTTGTGCTGAGGGTGGAAAGTATGACTCTTCCATTCTTACAAAAAGGCATTTTCTGTTTGATCATCTGTTGATTGGAGGATGAAAGCAATATCAACCAGTCACTTTTATAACTTACATTCTTTACTACCATTTCCACCTTCACATGGAATGTTTGGATGATATATCATTTGATTATCTGCACTTGCAATTTAACATCACACTAGTTCAGTAATAAATTTCATGCATCATCTGTACAACTTGATACAATGTCAGCTGCATAGGTGTTATACTTCCAAAAAGGAAACGGGAAAAACTTGCTTGCACATTATTATCAATAACCTTGAAATATGATCTTTGCAAAAAGTATGGAAACTGTCTCATTCCTATAGTATTTTCAGCAATAGCAACAACATTTCTAGCACCAAAGCCAAGCAGCCTCAAATTCCTTCTCTGTGAATGTGAATCTGACATGAAAACACACTCAAAATCATAGGTCAAGTATGCTAATATTTCACAAAACACACACACAAAAGCCTCAGCCCATTTCACACCATCATGTTGCAGCATCTCTGCCGCAGCAACACAACACATTGGATGTGAGTAGGAGTGCACAGTGATGGAGAGGAAACCCACCTGGGACTCCTGTGCTTTGGGGTCTGGGCCAGGCAAGGACAACATCTCAGCTTCTGCAACCACTGCCCTTCCTTTGCAGTAAAGCATTCCGTGGTTTAATAAAAGACGTACATTCCTGAAGACCGCTCCACACATATGGCACTCTGCATACAGTGCCATCTCTCGATGCATCATTAAAATTTTCTGCAATGACAATTTGACATCGGATAACACTTTCAAACAATCCTAAACAAGCAAGGCAATCCAACAAGATTCCAAAGTAAACCATATCTGGACAAGTTCTGAATTTGTTTGACCAAAGGATCCAAGCAAAATACTGAAAATTGGTGTCAACATTGTTTGAATTGGATGCAACTTCCAAAGAATTTATCATTTTAGAGCACATTTAATTCATTCTTAAATGTATCCACAATCTAAAGAAACCCATAAGTGACATGGCTACCTGGCAACTTTCCAGCAACTTCAGCCTCCTCTTCACTTGGACACTCACATGTATCACTTCCATGCTGTGTCTTACATGTATCACTTCCATGCTGTGTCTTACATGTATCACTTCCATGCTGTGTCTTACATGTATCACTTCCATGCTGTGTCTTACAAGTATCACTTCCATGCTGTGTCTTACATATCACTTCCATGCTGTGTCTTACATATCACTTCCATGCTGTGTCTTACATATCACTTCCATGCTGTGTCTTACAAGTATCACTTTCATGCTGTGACTTACATGTATCACTTCCATGCTGTGTCTTACATGTATCACTTCGATGCTGTGTCTTACATATCACTTCCATGCTGTGTCTTACATGTATCACATCCATGCTGTGTCTTACATGTACTACTTCCATGCTGTGTCTTAAATGTATTACTTCCATGCTGTGTATTACATATCACTTCCATGCTGTGTCTTACATATCACATCCATGCTGTGGCTCACATGTATCACATTCATGCTGTGAAATACTGTCACCTCTCCATTCCCCCACCCTTACACCTCACAACTTTACGCCCTCCTGCCTACATCAGTCACTGAGCTAAGTGTTGTCTTTTTTGTTTGTGTTGTCTGTCCTGAGGAAGAGTTTTATACTCAAAAGGTTGATGTCTTGTTTTGTCATGTACATGTGTATTTAAAGCCTAGAACAGTAACCTTGGTTGTTTTCTCTATCCACATCCCAGGCAGCAGTCATACATTTTGTCAGTGTCATTCATGCTGTGTTGAAAGTCTTGCACAATGTGCACAAATATTTCCATGGATATAAAACAATTCAAAAGATATCATAATTGCCTGAATGGTATCACACGCTACCCGAATTGAGCTTGTAGCATGAGACAGACAACTCGGGCAAAGGACAGCATATGATTATGACACCACCTTCCAAGATGAAATGCACAATGAACTGTCTGGATTCTTCCTATGAAGTAAATTTGATGTCTTTTCAGCCTTTGTATGCTATGTATATAAGGCCATTGACAACAAAATGACTACAGCTGGTTGAAATAAACAGTACTTCAAGTCATTACTTCCCTAGTGATGTACCATTTAAGATTCCTTTAGAGATTGTGGGTCCATTCTAAGTCCCAACAAAGAGGAGAAAGGATTCCCCCAAGCTGAGGTATAGTTGAATTTCAGACAAGCTCAAAAATACCATATGTTGGAAAGAAAGTGCATGACAGGTAATTGCAAAATACATACCTCCTTGTCCCCTTTCCTGGTCTCCCTCAATATTTCCTGATACATGCTCATCTTCTTGGGGGGTAAACAGGACGACATTTTCACATTTGATCTGCAAAAAGCACAAGAGAAATGCATGTCAAAAAATTCATCCATTCTACAATATACACTCTTATGACATTTTATTAGCATACATGTTTGCATTTGGGGGGGATATACATTTGTCTGTCTTTGTATTCCTGCTATGAACGATGGACAGTGGGAGTAGCTGCATGCAGTTATGCTACTCGAATCGCCGTCATCCGTATTGCTAGCCATGCCTGCTTGCATTTCAAGTCAGTCACGTGGGTGCCACTGCGAAGGCACTGTGTAAATGACGTTACAAACATTATCGTACACTGTAAGGACCGATGACCCTGGAAACATCGTCAGCTTCTCTATGATAAATGTATTTCAATCCCGCTTAATTCAAAACTCATACCAAGTGGTAGCTGTGATGAATAAAGCACTGGTAAATGTGGACAACAGGAACAGAAGCTCGCGGCCATCAACAACGCCAAGGGAGGTAACTCTAAGGAACCTTCGAAACCAAGCTTTACAAAACCTCTCTTCACCCCACGAAAATGGAAGACAACCTTGTAAAATTGAACGGGTATCTAGAAAAAAATTAGGTAATTAAAAACTTTTGTCTCCAGAAGCATATTATTTTCTTCCTCTTCGTAACTTATTTCTCTCGCATACAAAACAATTATCTTTCCTGTAACTGTAAGGCTCTGACAGCTCATTGGCATTCAACCCTAGTTCTTTCCCAAATCCCTCTGACATCTAATCTACAACACAGCTTTACTCTAGATTTTATGCAAGTGGAAGAAGAAGAAAATAGTCTCCCCATTGACCATAAACCATGCTGATCTATATGGTCTAGGATACGGTAAATCTCATTCAGGAAGGTCGATCGATGGTGGGGGGAAAAATTCCATTCAATTAAGATATATTTTCTTCTTCGTGACAACATATTCTCTCACACAGAAAATGCTCACATTTCCAGCGAGTCTCAGATAATGGGCATTATTTTAAGAAAGAGAATAGCTAAGAAATTCCTATGCGAGGTCTTGTATCAATATTTCACTGCTATACATTTCTTTTCATGACTGACAGTGGCCTATTACTTTTCAAGTCCTTGCAGTGTCATAGGCTAGACAGTGGGTTTTCCCGAACGGTGGAGCTCGATCTATTTACATATGACTAACATTTTATAGTCATCATCGAAGGGATCATCGAAATATCACTGGCAGCCGAGGCATTCTCATGAGTCAGGTTTGTGAAATTTGACAGGTCGCACGGAGTTAGTTCCCTTGAGTCTTATTTTCTC
The DNA here is from genome assembly GCA_034096865.1 of Theodoxus fluviatilis. NCBI lineage: Eukaryota > Metazoa > Mollusca > Gastropoda > Cycloneritida > Neritidae > Theodoxus > Theodoxus fluviatilis. The sequence continues at coordinate 196,615 of JAWQFJ010002256.1, forward strand.
CGGCTCTTGAAGACGACACCAAAGACCATTATTAAGACCGCGCACTCGGCTTTTTTTTTTACAACAATAAGTTCTCATGAGGTACTACGGTGAAAGGAATTAATCGTGTGTATCACAAACAAAGGACTTTAATTCTTTTTCTTTTCTTCCCCGTCAAATCTTGACGTCTTGAATTTTGCACCCATTTACTTGTCTCGTCTCGGGGAAAGCGGAAAAAATATTTTCCACTACAGCCGCATGAGTATCTGGCATTTGAACATGATATTGCAGCGCAGTTTTATCCTCCGTGCCTTCTTCGCTTCATTTTCAGCTATTAGAGAATGAAAGCGTCGATTCTTCCTTCTAAAAACACCGTAGTGTTCAAAGTTATGAGAGGAAAAGCGTTCTAACCTATTGATGCCAGTCGCTTTCTCTAATGGTAGACCCAAGATGCCATCGCAGCCTACTGCTCGATCGTCTCGCTGCTGCTCAGAGCGCTGACCATTTGCGTCCGGTGTTTATTTCTTTATTTAGACCAGCTTCTTAGGGACGTACTTTCCCATGGATTAAATTGTGTTTAAATCTTTTAAGAGAGAGCTGGTTTACTGAGACTTTGACCCTTTTCCCAGCCTTTGTGGGAATTATCATTTTAGTACTATAATACACTCGCTTTTCCAGTCACGTACTCGGCTGATTAGTGTTCACGTTTAGGAACAACGGAACGAACGATCGATGTGTCACATATATAATTTCTGCCTTCAATAAATATTTTTTTTAACTTGCACGCACTTGCATTCTGCCATTCATACACTAAACTTTATTCCTCTCGCACATGGCACAATAGATACAACACTCACTGTACATGTATAAACATGTACAAAACGTGCTGAACTCGCTGCCTTGGTCGAGATTCACAAACCTGCCATAATCGGCATTACAGAAGTCAAGCCAAGGAATGCAAGGTATAACCTGCAGGAATGTGAACTGACAATCCCGAAGTATGAAATATTCCACAACTTGGAAACCGGACACAGAGGTGCCTGTACATACACAATACGCTAAAGCCCTCCCCTGTAGCTATTATCCACAGCGATTTCGAAGAACATGTCTTCGCAGAATGCAAGAGGGACAGCCTGCCCACACTGCTTGTGGGTCTCGTGTACAGAAGCCCAAACTCCAATAAAAAAAACAACGAGAAGCTGAACTCCCTACTAGTCAAGGCTGCAGAAAAGAAACACTATGAGCTACTCATCATGGGAGATTTCAACTACCCGGAAATAAACTGGGACTCAAACGTCAGCGAAGCAGGTCCATCTCACTCGGCAGCATCGTTCATGAAAGCAACAAAAGACGCATTCTTGGTACAGCACCAGAGGGAACTCAGATTCCGCCCTGGACAGAAAGCAAACATCGTCGATTTGGTTTTTGACGAGCGAAGAGGATACCGTGGCAGAGATAACCACTTCACCATGCATGGGCAAGAGTGACCACTTCACCCTCGTCATCAACCTGAACATAAGCATTCAGAAGCCCAAGGCACGCACGTCATACGATTATACGAGAATGGACTCTGGCGCACTGACAACAGAACTCGGAGAGTTCGACTGGGAGACGGAAGGAGAGGGACTGTCAGTGGAGGAGTACTGGACAATGTTGAAAAACAAAATCATCAGCGCGGTGGAGAGGGCAGTACCCAAACGCAGTGCCCAAGGCAGTCGTAGGCAAAAATGGATGGATGGAGGAACACTGGCATCAGTCCAAACCAAGCACAAGTTTTTTCCGACGCTGGCTTCAGACGAAGAATGGAGAAGACTACACTGCATATGTGAGAGCCAGGAACCGAGTGTCAGCAGCCTGCAGGAAAGCAAAGAAAAAACTGGAGAAAACTGTTGCAGAAAGCGCCAAGAGCAACCCAAAGGCATTTTGGTCATACGTTAGATCCAAGACGTCAACAAAATCAGGCGTTGGAGACCTGAAGAGAGAAGATGGAACCCGAGCCACAACAGACCAGGATAAAGCTGAACTGCTCAACACTTTCTTTCAGAGTGTATTTACCAGTGAAGACGATGGCCCACTACCCCAGCCCCCAACATACGACTATGGAGCGGCGCTCGTTGACCTTGGTATCACCAAAGATTATAGGTTACACAAAGATAGCTCATGCCGAGCTTTTGCTATATAAAGTTACAAGACGCTAAAAACGCAGCGCCCCAAGCGGCTAGAACTATGGGGAAGTAATCACAACGCTTAGAGACATGTAAAAGTGCTTGTTTGTCGACGCGTTTCTGATGCATTCCGATCATGTTTGTGAATACATTTACGGTGTAATGTGTAATAAAATGATTTGCTGCAATAATGGGGGTGTTTTGGCTTTGTTTTTTTTGTAGCAGGCGTTGTGAAATCGAAATATTTGGTTCATCGAAATGTGAGCCTATAGTCCGTTTCAACATTGCTCTGTCAGTGGAGACAAAGATCATTCGTCTGCTAGCCATCTAGGTACATACGACCGGTGAGGTTTGTTTACTTATCTTCTGTGGGGTTTTTGCAGAAAGTATACGTTAAAACAGTCTAATATGACTATTTTCGATTAGTTTTTAATCTAATTAATATTTTTGTATGCTTTAACGCGGCCGGATCTTTGGCATAACTCCCCGGGCGTGCGAAGTCGGTAGCGTCTCCACTGACAGAGCAATGTTTAAACGGACTATAGGCTCACGCGCATGCGCAGAAGCATCCTTTTCGATGAACCTAATATTTCGATTTCACAACGCCTGCTACCAAAAAAAACAAAGCCACTACACCCCCATTATTGCAGCAAATCATTTTATTACACATTACACCGTAAATGTATTCACAAACATGATCGGAACGCATCAGAAACGCGTCGACAAACAAGCACTTTTACATGTCTCTAAGCGTTGTGATTACTTCCCCATAGTTCTAGCCGCTTGGGGCGCAACGTGTCTCGATTCTCACAACATTGAGCTTATGAGCTATCTTTGTGTAACCTATATGCTTTGGTATCACGGAGGAGGAAGTGAGGGAAAGGCTCCAGAGCTTGAAAACGAACAAAGCTGTCGGTCCAGATGGTATCAGTCCCCTGCTTCTCTCGAAGGCTGCTGTTGTACTCGCACAACCAGTGGCTGAACTCTTCCGCCGCTCCTTAGCAACCGAACAAGTGCCAGCCGATTGGAAACGAGCCACAGTGACCCCCATCTTCAAGAAAGGCAGCCGCCTGACCCCGGACAACTACAGACCAGTGAGCCTGACATGCATTCTGTGCAAGGTGATGGAGGGACTGGTGAGGGAAAGAATCATGCAGTACTTGACAGAGAAGAACCTCATTCACAGAGAACAGCATGGATTCGTCAAGGGCCGATCCTGCGTTACACAGTTGTTTGATGTGATGGATGTCTGGACTGAAATCCTCAATGAAGGTGGGAGCGTAGACATCATCTACACAGATTTCCAGAAAGCGTTTGACTCTGTGCCCCACAAACGCCTGCTGTTGACGGTCGCCGCCCATGGAGTTCAAGGGAAGGTCTTGGGTTGGATCGAAGCGTTTCTATCAGACAGAACCCAGTGTGTCGCTGTCAATGGATCCCCCTCACAGCAAGCCAAAGTAACGAGCGGTGTGCCACAAGGAAGCGTCTGCGGGCCTCTGCTTTTTGTGATCTACATCAACGACCTGCCGGAGGTGTGCTCATGCCCCGTACGTCTATTCGCGGACGACACAAAAATACAACCGCAGTGACACAGAGGGGGGATCAGAGGCGCTACAGGATGATCTGGACAGCCTGCAACAATGATCGGACAAATGGCTGCTCCGCTTCCACCCAGAGAAGTGCCACGCCCTGAAATTAGGCAACAAGAAATCGGAGGCCAAGTACGTCATGAGAGGGAAGAGCTAGGGGTGATGCTGACTTCAGCGTTGAATTGCAAGAGAGCGAGGTGGAGAGAGACTTGGGCGTTCATATTGACAGTAGACTAACATTCAAAACACATGTCGGAATAGCCACAGCAAAGGCCAATAAAGTAGTGGGTATCATCAGAAGAACGTTCGACTATCTGACGGAAGATCTGTTCATGCAACTGTACAAGTGCCTATAGTCCGACCCACACTCGAATATGGTCACTCAGTGTGGCAACCACAACACAAGACGCTTAATTTTTGTGCTGAAATAGAGGCCGTACAACGCAGAGCAACCAAGCTAATCCCAAGTCTGAAAGACAAGTCCTACAGTGCGAGATTGAAGGCTCTAAAACTTCCCAGTCTGGAGCACCGACCTCTCAGAGGCGATAATGATATAGACGTATTCAAGTACGTGCATGGACTGTATGACGCAGACAGACCTCGCTTTGAGCCAACCAACAGCAGAGAAACCAGAGGCCACTCTCTCAAACTCCCCAAAGACTAATGCAGACTAAACGTGAGAGTCAACTACTTCTCTCAGAGAGTCGTCAACACCTGGAACAGTCTTCCTGAAGACGCCGTATCTGCGAACACTGTCGACAAATTCAAGACTAGGTTAGACTACTTCTGGAAAGACAGCCCTACTATGTATAACCCAACCTGCTGCACCTAGACTGCATACTAGCCGCCACGCATGCAAGTCTAGCACTAGAAACTATGTTAAGGCTACACAGCCTACCTCATAGAATTTTTCAAGTTCAAGTTTCAAGTTCAAGTTCAAGTATATCTCGCACAAGCGCT